>JAOTOL010000394.1:0-60149 GCA_034440575.1 Imbricaverruca yamaguchii | reverse complement strand
TTATGTCAACAAGTCACTGCCAGCTTCACAGTTCACAAGCTCCGGCTCTATGCGGCAGCAAGCATGGAGAGGGGAGTGACACATTTCACGAGCTCCGGCCATATACTGTAGCTGGCACGGAGCGGGAGAGACAGTTCACAAGCTCCGGCCATATACTGTAGCTGTCACGGAGAGGGAGAGACAGTTCACGAGCTCCGGCCATATACTGTAGCTGGCACGGAGCGGGAGAGACAGTTAACAAACTCCGGCCATATACTGTAGCTGGCACGGAGCGGGAGAGACAGTTCACAAACTCCGGCTCAATACGCTATATGGCACTGAGCGGGTGTGCAAAACCAAAACCTAGGCTTCACAGAATAGTGACTTTTGCTCCAAGATATTGTGATTTATGAAAGCTTTCTGCGCTATATCACTTGTATTTATAGTGAACTCAAAAGTTAGTAAATTCAGTTGTTGCATTCAGTAAATTATAATCCTGCACCCATACAATATTGCAGTGTATGAGAAGTAAAATAGCGACGAAGTATTTTTTTTCGGCGGACAAAATGTTTGCAAAAAATATTATGATCTTGGCAAAACTGAACAAAATATGCGCTTTTTGGAGTCTGGCACTACAAAGGTTGCTCGCGCCAAAGACGCGCAACTTGCATAGCAGCTCATAGGAGTTCGCATTTCTATTCAGAAGTGACGTACTTAAGAATGTAGATGGCGACTTTTGTCACCCTCGGCGTGCGCCGGCGTCCAAGGTCAGGCATCTAGTAGGCAAATAGACAACTGCTCGCATACTGGAAAACATCGCCATGCCAAATTGAAGCATTAGCATTTAGATGCCAACCAAGTTATCCAAGCTTGTTCTCCGTGATTTCTGTTAACGTCACTTCTGTCCAAAAGGTCGGAAACTCAGTAATGTGTGTGGCTAACTTAGACTGATCTCACAGTCTTTCGTCTTTTTACCAGTTGCACAGTTCCACTGAACCTCATCCTCAAAGAGTTCTCCATCCTGAACTTCATCCTCCAGTCAAAGGAGTATATTTGTCCCCGGGGAAATTCTTCAATTCGACTAGCATTTAACAAAAGACAGTCGTGCCAAGCATCTACTTCAGATGGAGCTTGAAATGTTTGATGCAGATGCTCTTGAATCAAAATGAAGAGTCCTGTCTTGACAACTTTCCACGGCGCAGGTGTCGAGCTTCCGGGAAGATTGTGTCCAACGAATGTGACCGACATCCCACATCTGTCGAATATGGCATTCATCCCAAAGCTGCCTACTTTGTGGTGCACTTCTCCCGTACATCAGTTACTTGCCGCTGCTGCAATAGCATTGCTTTGCAGTGGCAGCTGCTGAGGGATTGTCTGCGCAGCTGTGGTGCCAGTGTTCAGGTTGGCTGCATCACTAGGATGGAGTGGGCGCCGTATGACCGAAGCAGTCGATGCGCCCATAAGCCCAAATAGCCAACCAACCATAACTAGGATGGAATGATGCTAGATGCCTCCACCTCTCTCTCTCTCTCTCTCTCTCTCTCTCTCTCTCTCTCTCTCTCTCTCTCTCTCTCTCTCTCTCTCTTCTCTCTCTCTTCTTCTCTCTCTCTCTCTCTCTCCTCTTTTTTTTTTTTTTTTTTTTTTTCCCCGCCCCCCCTCTCTCTCGGCGTATTAGCGAGGAGCGAGTTCTCGGGACCCTCTACATTAAAATTAAATAGGAGATTAAAATAAAAAAATATTTGGAAGAGGAAAAGGAACGAATTCACCCATGCCCCTAAAATGTTTGCCCACAGGAAATCAATATTTTACTTTCTGGAAGTATTAAAAATTACGAGTTTTCAATTTTCTTTAACACTTGCACGTCCGGCGATCCGCGCCAATTTCGCATGCCCGGGGGGGGGGGGGTGGCAGATGTCTGCCCCCTAAGATCTCTAGAACTATGCTAGCTAGCGACAAACGGAAAACGGCGTTCGATAGTTGGCGACAGGCTCTATCGAAAGTTCTTTGGTCATTTGTTGCTCAGGTCAATATTCAGGTCACTGGGTCATTGTGGGTCAAATTAGACCAGATCGGGTGAGACTTTCAGATATTGACACATATGTCACATATATCGGCGAACGCTATTCGAGTGTCCTTGAAATGTGTTATCGACAATAGGCGGTGTGATTGAAGGTCAGGTCAACCGAAACTATGCCCTCAGGTCAAGGTCATGAAGTAGCCTAGGGAGGGCATTCAATTTATTAATCGAGACGTGTTGGCGATACAAGCACAATGAGCCTTATAGCCCAAGTATTATCAGCCTTATAGCTCAATGTAGTGCGATATGATGCGCAGAAATGTGCTAGTGAACTCAGGTGACCTCAGATGATCTTGGTGAGGTAACTGAGCAAAATTGTCAGCGGTAGCATTGAGCATAGCTTCGAACTACACAGCCTTGTGAGGTCATTCCGAGAGCAAATATGTAACCAGGAAACATTTGTATACTTTACTATAGCCCTATAATGGAGGAAGCCATGGCCACGACCTGACCTCAGGCGAATTCTACGAAAAAAAACCGAGATGTATATTATGGTCCCCGATGGGATCATCAGGTTTTATAAGATTGAAATAAATCGCGTAATTATTGTGGAAGTTATGCCACATAGAACACCGAGCGTTGTCGGGTCACTTCGCCTGACCTGGTGACCTGACCTGAGATGACCCAAGGTTAAACATGTATGAGGATATGCGGAAAAGATTATTGAGCAGCCATGCGAGATTTGGCCTTCCTAACCCGATTAGTATGGCGGCAAATTAGGAAAATCGCAGGGGAAGACATCCCCTGGACGTGCGCATGCTAATTGTTCTTGCTTTATCATTTGTAGAGCGAACCGCAACACGTTGCTAGAAGTCAATTTGTACTAAGAAAAGAATGCTTACCAGAATCTTCCATTTTAGCCCTAATGGGCAAATTACAACATTGATACATCAGAAACGAAAAAATGCCAACTGATGTAATTTATTGTATGTGTATAAATAATCAAACGCTGAATCTTTCATTAATACATTTTTATCCAGTAATGCGTAACGACTAGCTGAACATTTTTAGGGGTGACCTCACTTGACTTTAAATAGCTCGTTCATCGTAGACGACTTGATCTCTAAGTGTTCACACAACATGTCAAATTGATGTGGGAAATGGTGTACAAAATTTCGGTGCACTGCCATGCGAAGTTTTTCACGATTCGCGGAAACCCTCAGAGGGGCGGGGGGGGGGGGTAAAAAGACCACCAGATACGGGGTCGGCTTGTACAATATGCATGATAATGCATGTTCATTTTACATAATAATATATTATATATGTATATAACAAGAGTGACGCAATTGGTTAACGATGAGCACATTTTTGCATCATTGCAGCAAGATTCAGACCCGATCTGTACTATCGTATTTTGCAGTTATGCATCCGCATTTGCATACTCATGAAATGTCTTGCATGCACTCAAACTACGCTCACGTTCCTATCCTAGCAACATGTATATTTTAGTTCGACAAATATTTTCCCTGTTAAGCACATGTCTGCAGACCTCCCTGTATGCATTAAGACCAATAAAGTTATGGCGTGTACACGCGGCGTGAGAAAAAGAAAACCATCGTTCCTTCCTCCCCTCCCCTGCTGAAGTTTCCACCCCTCGGCAGGTCTGAGTTTGGCTGTGGTATCTGTCGCAGATAATCCACACCTCACTGATAAGCGCACCTGGGAAACACGCCTCGCCGGCTGGCCTGAGAACCAGCCTACCGGCCGGTCCAGTCAGTAGTATGCTCGCCTTCTGGGCAGCCTGAGAGCCAGCCTACCGGCCGGTCCAGTCAGCAGTATGCTCGCCTTCTGGGCAGCCTGAGAGCCAGCCTACCGGCCGGTCCAGTCAGTAGTATGCTCGCCTTCTGGGCAGCCTGAGATCCAGCCTACCGGCCGGTCCAGTCAGCAGTATGCTCGCCTTCTGGGCAGCCTGAGAACCAGCCTACCGGCCGGTCCAGTCAGCAGTATGCTCGCCTTCTGGGCAGTCTGAGAACCAGCCTACCGGCCGGTCCAGTCAGCAGTATGCTCGCCTTCTGGGCAGCCTGAGATCCAGCCTACCGGCCGGTCCAGTCAGCAGTATGCTCGCCTTCTGGGCAGTCTGAGATCCAGCCTACCGGCCGGTCCAGTCAGCAGTATGCTCGCCTTCTGGGCAGTCTGAGAACCAGCCTACCGGCCGGTCCAGTCAGTAGTATGCTCGCCTTCTGGGCAGTCTGAGATCCAGCCTACCGGCCGGTCCAGTCAGTAGTATGCTCGCCTTCTGGGCAGTCTGAGAACCAGCCTACCGGCCGGTCCAGTCAGCAGTATGCTCGCCTTCTGGGCAGCCTGAGATCCAGCCTACCGGCCGGTCCAGTCAGTAGTATGCTCGCCTTCTGGGCAGTCTGAGCACCAGCCTGCCGGCCGGTCCAGTCAGTAGTATGCTCGCCTTCTGGGCAGTCTGAGATCCAGCCTACCGGTCGGTCCAGTCAGTAGTATGCTCGCCTTCTGGGCAGTCTGAGATCCAGCCTACCGGCCGGTCCAGTCAGTAGTATGCTCGCCTTCTGGGCAGTCTGAGAGCCAGCCTACCGGCCGGTCCAGTCAGTAGTATGCTCGCCTTCTGGGCAGTCCGAGATCCAGCCTACCGGCCGGTCCAGTCAGCAGTATGCTCGACTTCTGGGCAGCCTGAGAGCCAGCCTACCGGCCGGTCCAGTCAGTAGTATGCTCGCCTTCTGGGCAGCCTGAGAACCAGCCTACCGGCCGGTCCAGTCAGCAGTATGCTCGCCTTCTGGGCAGTCTGAGAACCAGCCTACCGGCCGGTCCAGTCAGCAGTATGCTCGCCTTCTGGGCAGTCTGAGAGCCAGCCTACCGGCCGGTCCAGTCAGCAGTATGCTCGCCTTCTGGGCAGTCTGAGAACCAGCCTACCGGCCGGTCCAGTCAGCAGTATGCTCGCCTTCTGGGCAGTCTGAGATCCAGCCTACCGGCCGGTCCAGTCAGCAGTATGCTCGCCTTCTGGGCAGTCTGAGAACCAGCCTACCGGCCGGTCCAGTCAGCAGTATGCTCGCCTTCTGGGCAGTCTGAGATCCAGCCTACCGGCCGGTCCAGTCAGCAGTATGCTCGCCTTCGGGCAGTCTGAGACCAGCCACCGGCCGGTCCAGTCGCACCGGGCAGTCTGAGAGCCAGCCTACCGGCCGGTCCAGTCAGCAGTATGCTCGCCTTCTGGGCAGTCTGAGATCCAGCCTACCGGCCGGTCCAGTCAGCAGTATGCTCGCCTTCTGGGCAGTCTGAGATCCAGCCTACCGGCCGGTCCAGTCAGTAGTATGCTCGCCTTCTGGGCAGTCTGAGAGCCAGCCTACCGGCCGGTCCAGTCAGTAGTATGCTCGCCTTCTGGGCAGTCTGAGATCCAGCCTACCGGCCGGTCCAGTCAGCAGTATGCTCGCCTTCTGGGCAGTCTGAGATCCAGCCTACCGGCCGGTCCAGTCAGTAGTATGCTCGCCTTCTGGGCAGTCTGAGAACCAGCCTACCGGCCGGTCCAGTCAGTAGTATGCTCGCCTTCTGGGCAGTCTGAGATCCAGCCTACCGGCCGGTCCAGTCAGTAGTATGCTCGCCTTCTGGGCAGTCTGAGAACCAGCCTACCGGCCGGTCCAGTCAGTAGTATGCTCGCCTTCTGGGCAGTCTGAGATCCAGCCTACCGGCCGGTCCAGTCAGTAGTATGCTCGCCTTCTGGGCAGTCTGAGATCCAGCCTACCGGCCGGTCCAGTCAGCAGTATGCTCGCCTTCTGGGCAGTCTGAGAGCCAGCCTACCGGCCGGTCCAGTCAGTAGTATGCTCTGCTCGCCTTCTGGGCAGTCTGAGAGCCAGCCTACCGGCCGGTCCAGTCAGTAGTATGCTCGCCTTCTGGGCAGTCTGAGAACCAGCCTACGGGCCGGTCCAGTCAGTAGTATGCTCGCCTTCTGGGCAGTCTGAGATCCAGCCTACCGGCCGGTCCAGTCAGTAGTATGCTCGACTTCTGGGCAGTCTGAGAGCCAGCCTACGGGCCGGTCCAGTCAGTAGTATGCTCGCCTTCTGGGCAGTCTGAGATCCAGCCTACCGGCCGGTCCAGTCAGCAGTATGCTCGCCTTCTGGGCAGTCTGAGAACCAGCCTACCGGCCGGTCCAGTCAGTAGTATGCTCGCGACGGCCGGTCAGTCAGAGTATGCTCGCCTTCTGGGCAGTCTGAGATCCAGCCTACCGGCCGGTCCAGTCAGTAGTATGCTCGCCTTCTGGGCAGTCTGAGATCCAGCCTACCGGCCGGTCCAGTCAGTAGTATGCTCGCCTTCTGGGCAGTCTGAGAACCAGCCTACCGGCCGGTCCAGTCAGTAGTATGCTCTGCTCGCCTTCTGGGCAGTCTGAGAACCAGCCTACCGGCCGGTCCAGTCAGCAGTATGCTCGCCTTCTGGGCAGTCTGAGAACCAGCCTACCGGCCGGTCCAGTCAGCAGTATGCTCTGCTCGCCTTCTGGGCAGTCTGAGATCCAGCCTACCGGCCGGTCCAGTCAGCAGTATGCTCGCCTTCTGGGCAGTCTGAGAACCAGCCTACCGGCCGGTCCAGTCAGTAGTATGCTCTGCTCGCCTTCTGGGCAGTCTGAGAACCAGCCTACCGGCCGGTCCAGTCAGTAGTATGCTCGCCTTCTGGGCAGTCTGAGATCCAGCCTACCGGCCGGTCCAGTCAGCAGTATGCTCGCCTTCTGGGCAGTCTGAGATCAGCCGGCCGTCGGTATGCTCGCCTTCGGGCAGTCTGAGAACCAGCCTACCGGCCGGTCCAGTCAGTAGTATGCTCGCCTTCTGGGCAGTCTGAGAACCAGCCTACCGGCCGGTCCAGTCAGTAGTATGCTCGCCTTCTGGGCAGTCTGAGATCCAGCCTACCGGCCGGTCCAGTCAGTAGTATGCTCGCCTTCTGGGCAGTCTGAGAGCCAGCCTACCGGCCGGTCCAGTCAGTAGTATGCTCGCCTTCTGGGCAGCCTGAGATCCAGCCCACCGGCCGGTCCAGTCAGCAGTATGCTCGCCTTCTGGGCAGTCTGAGAACCAGCCTACCGGACGGTCCAGTCAGCAGTATGCTCGCCTTCTGAGCAGCCTGAGATCCAGCCTACCGGCCGGTCCAGTCATAAAGACATAAAGACATAAAAGATTAGTGCAACTATGAGCCACAAGGGCCCTTCTTGGTTGCACTCTGTACACTGAACCAGTTGCCCACCAAAACTGTCAATCAGCCCTCCCTGTAATACTGAAAAGCAAGCCCTATATTGCTATAATGATTGTCTATGCTGTTTTTGCATGATGTCTATTAAAGATGTTCAATGTGCTGCTACTGACGATGTTTTCTGGCAGCTGGTTCCAGTGTTCCACTACCCTGTTGGTGAAGTAAGTTTGCCTTAACCTTGTTCTGCTGTGGTTAACTTTAATTTTGAATTTATGACCTCTAATTGCATCATTTCTGTTAAATTCAAACATTTCCCCAAGGAATCCCCTCTCCAGACCATTCACAAATTTAAAGACCTCGATGAGATCTCCTCTCAGCCTTCTATATCTAAGTGAAAACATATTCAATTTCTTCAATCTTTCCTCATATGCCACGTTGCTTATGCCATTAACCATTTTTGTGGCCCTCTTTTGTACTCTCTCCAAAAGCCAACAATCTTTTTCATAGCTAGGAGACCAAGCTTGGATGCAGTATTCCAAATGTGGCCTGATGTATGCACAGTAAAGCTTCAGTAAAGCAGTCAGCACTATGCTCGCCTTCTGGGCAGCTTTGGCCGTCAAGGTCGTTTCCCCTGCCCCTCCCCAACCAACTTCAAGCGACGTTAAAGCAACTGACACCCATGATCGGCAGCTAAAAGTAATCTTGTTTGGATATTTTCCTCCTTTATAGTTTGCGCCTTGGATATTTTGGGATTTGATATTTGGCATATTGAATATGCGGTGCGTTCAATAGTTTCCGATTCAATCTTTCGCGGTATATTTTAGGCATGCATTATATTCTAGACATTGGATACGCTGTGCCCTGAATACCTTGCTTTCGATACTTTTCTACTCGATATTTTGCGTTACGAAAAGCTCGCGGCACTAGGTCGGCGGGTGCTGCAGGGTCTGGACTCGTACCCCGCACATTCGTCCCCGGTCGGGTCGGCAGGTCGGCAGCATCCTCCAACCCCCCCCCAAAAAAAAAAAAAAAAATTTATACCAGAGGTAGTGTCACAACGCTTGGTACGATAGAAATGCATTGTGAGAACAACAAAAGAATCTCCAGACCACACCCAAGAAGTTGCCGGCGGATCCTGCCGACGAATATCTGCCACCTGTCTGACAGAAGCTGGAGACACAGGTGACAGATTTCGCAGCCGAGGTCGTTACGGACTCCTCTAGCGGGCAACCGTGGAGCTATTTTGGAGGTTATAATACTTGGAGGTTGTAAACTTTGGGGTTATGAGTGATCATTTTAGCGCAGCTTAGTAGGCAGTGATCCTTGGATGCTATGAACCGTGGAGCGTGCGACTGCGGCCTATCCGAGGTAGTTTTGGAGTTTATTTCGATTTTTGGAGGTGTTTAATCCTCAGCAGTTGTAGCTTTCGTGGTTACGATCTTTGGAAGTAAATGAATCTTTTGTTTTATGAACGCTGACCTATACGCTTTGCTACGATATGATGGTTTGCGCATTGCTGCTTTCCGATAGCGAGTGATCTTCTTTTCGCATATTTTGATAACCGCCTTGAGTTTCGATATCCACCAACTGACCGCCGGAGAAACTTGGCCACTGCGGCAGCAGCGCTTGGCTCGACCGCACATGTGACGGAGTGCATGATGACCTGACCGGCCAATGGCGCGGCTGGTGAGACCGCTGGCCCGCGGTCTGCTCTCTCCTCGCCAAACCGGTTTGAGTGCAGGTGCACCTACACCTGCTCGCGTAGTCCCCAGCTGGGGTGGTCCGGTAATGACTGATCTGATGAGGCCGGGGGCATGGCAACGGTGCAGTTATTGCACATTAACCTCTGACTCTAATTATGCACTTGAACTGGAATTTCAGTGCCGATGGCGGTTTGAACATCTGCTCAACAAGCCATGCTCGTTACAAGAAGATTTTCCATGATGACCCACCCCATTTTTAGATGGCATAACCGTATTTTAGAAATGTCTCGCATATCCGAACTGACGCGAATACATAGGTTCCATTAGATCACATGGTTCAATAGTCTCTTCCTCAGGCGGATATATGCGAAGAGCGCACTCCATCATCATCGCTGATTGTCTCAGCAAGCTATTGCCGTACGGTAAAGTAACATCTCTGCATTTGGCATTTGCATGACTTGTCAGTCTCCAAGATGTTCATTTCGATTCTTCATACACTGTAGAGAAATGATTAGCACCCCTTGGGTGCTATATCAGATGTCAAATTCCAGCACCACAGAGCTGCTTGAATTAACCACCTTTCTGGAGTTGGCATCTGAAATACGCTATATATACATATATATACATAACATCTATATATATATATATATTTATTTATATATATATAGCAATACGCTATATATATATATATATATAGTGTGTGTTTGTGTGTGTGCCGGTTTCAAATTTGTCAACAGCTAGTTTTATACCAATTTAGCTTTGTGCTTCGTTAGTACGGTAGTTCAGACTGCGCACCAGGTACAGACCAGTGCAGACCTTGACTCCTGACATGGTACAGACTGCAAGTGGACTATTGTTCAGCATCATGTACCTGTTTTTATCCCCATGCATTGTGCATATCGGATGAAGCTTCACTCCGTCCAAACATTCCGCAGTGTTTTTGTTTTATTTGTTTTATTGGTTGGCTTACGACACACTTTATGCACATTCACGGCTAATGGCGCCGCCCACACTGTTTCGCCGGTGGGCCGCGGGATTGGGAAATGTCCTGAGTGGCGCTAGAGTCGAACCCGGGACCTTTGGTACCCATAGCCCGACACCTTAACCACTCGGCCATCCCCGCCCCAAGATTCCGCAGTGAAACCAGCGACATCGGTGGAAGCAATTTATTGAAGCAAATTTCCAAGTCAGCCGATATCAAAAGTATTTAAAGCAACAAAGCTCAACACGATTATTTTCTTCAATCCGGTCCACTATTCAATTATGTACACCACAAACCCTAAGTCTTTTACTGCCTGAACTTTAGCACTTTCTGGAGCACCAACACATCATCGTTGATGCATACGTTGCACCGTTGCACGTAGTACAAAAACGCGTTGAACTTCGCAATGAATCGCAGGTTCAGCAAGGAATGAGTAATATTCTGACACAATAGATGGCACAGTAGCATGACAGAATAGAAGGTTGATTTCCTCATCAGCGGTCACCAGCACCACATCTCCAGCAACAACCGAATTATTAGTCGTGGGGAACATCGGTATAGTGTTCTCGTTGACACCATCAAGTAGTGTGGCATGTGGACTCCCCCATAGGCAAATGGGTTGCATCGAGGTATCGTCTGAAAATAGTAAACCGTCGTCATTGTGAAGTTATGGGTTCTAACACAAGCATGGGTTCTAACTATGGGTTCTAAGCATGGGTTCTAACACGATAAAAAATAACCTATCACCCATGTATAATTTAGGCATAGTGTGGCACCAAAAATCAAGTTTGAATGTACATAATCATACCGATGAGTTGGTAAAACGTTTGGATATAAGAAAGTCAAGAAACTAGTTTTGCTTCAAACTGATCCTGAAAGCGCTACACACGTTCCGAAACATCTACTTATAGAGCGGTATCAAATGCACAGATCATACGACAGACCAGGAGCATGGTGTCATGCTCTTTCGCGCCGTGCAAATCATTTCCTTCTACCTCCATTATTTAATATTTTGAATCCCAATGTGGCAAAGGTCGGGGAAAACAATTTGTCAACACTTTGTCAATGATAGGAACTTTCCAAATCTGTCCAATGGACATTTATCGCCGTGTTTGGTTTCAAGCTGACCTACACCATGCGCTATACAACATGGCATCATGCACGACTAATGTTGTCGAAGGTCAGGACATTGCTATCTTGACCCAGTGTGACATAGGTGCCTAGGACAAGATCAAAGCGTTCCTCCAGACATTTTGCGACATGCTTCCTCGCGTAGTGTAAGCTATTTTATTATATCTTTCTTGATAATTATCTTCAATCCCACCATTTCAACCGTCGGCCCAGAAGACTCAGTTCCAACATATTTGTAGTTGCACGAATGTTCCTTAGATTCATGTACAAACAAACCATATTTAGTTGCAAGTTAACTCACATTATATGTTGCAGTTGATGACATACTTAGTCACCTATGTTGTCGGCTGTCAGATCAAACGCTAGCTTGCCCTGGATCTGCCACTGCAAACAATGGGTTCCTTTCTAAGGGGTGGTCCACTGCCCCAAAGCGAAGCTTGGGGATCTGGGATTTGTCTTGGGAATATTTTTGTAAGGTATGACTCTTAGCTACTGCAAGCCTGTTTAGCACTCAAAGTTTAGTAAAGTTTTTAGTGAAGTTTTAGTTTTCAAAGTAAACTTAGTTTAGCACTGACCAGTGTCCTAAAGTTACTTCACCATTAACTGTGTGGATGAAGGAAGAAGTTGCTTGGGAATAGTGAAAAATTGGAAGAAAGTAAAGGATTGCTACTTAAGGATTAAAAAGTGGAATGCCTTTCACTTCAGTTACATGCATTTTACATTATTTAGCAGTCGTGTGCGTCATGACTGCCCATACATCATGTGGCAAAATGGTAAAAACCTAAGACGAGGATGAAATAGCACAACTCCATTAACTGTGAATTTCCAGGGCACATGGTGAATTATTTTACACTGGCACTGACAGTTTCCAGGTCAAAGTATGGATGCCAGCAGCACCAAAATCATATGTATTCATAATAGCCAGAATAGCAAGAAAACATCATGAGTGAGTTTTGTGAGGACATACTGTGGATTGCTCTAAAAAATAATTCAAATTTGCTTTAAGCTTTGCCCAATGGGGTTAAGCTTGTTCCAGCTATAGCTTATTCCAGCTTGTTGTTATAGCTTGTTGTTGTAAGCTTGTTCCAGCTATCCACCATTGACAGCTCAGGAATGCTGTAGGGCTCTCCATGCTCCAATTTGGGATCATTTGTGTATAGCAAAGCATCACATGCTGAGCCCCATCCCAGTGTCCTTAAATTGTACCAGTCCAGGATGGGGGTCAAAATGTTTGATAAATGTGACAAAATACAAAGGAAAGCAATTAATGCATCACAGTCGTGGTGTTTTCAAATGTTGTATCCAAAGCTAAAGCAAAATTTTAAAATTTGTCACATGTAATTATAAGAGGTCAAATGAGTGGCCCTTTGAGGTTAGAATGTCAATGGTTACCATTTGTTTCCCATAAAAAATCGTGCATTTATTGGTATTGTCTTGCCCTCCCCCTATCCCTCCTGGAAGGTGTGGGCTCCAGTTTTCATTATTTGCTCCATCTTACATCTTGCATGAGTTTATTCACATTGTGCCCTAATTGTTACAGAATGAAGCAAACAAAGTTGGGCTTTGAAATTGCAGAAGAATAGGAGAGGGTTGATGCTGTTGATGGTGAGAAGCCAGCAAAAAAGATGATAAGGTGTGCAAGTGGGTATGATGGGTGCACATGGGCAGGCTCTGAATAAAGCATTTATTGGCACACAAAAAAGCAGCATGGTGATTGTGGGCCCAAGAAGCTGGCATATCCATCAGAAAGCCAGCTGGGGAAACTGGCCAGTGGTCTAGATGGATGAGGGGCACAGGTATGTACCTACTAATGGGCCAGAATTGAAAGTAATGGCAATATATATAATCATAGGGGGAAAAGTGGCAAAATACAAAGGATGCTTTTTTCCCTATCTAAATAGGATATGCTTCTTTCCATATATAAATGAACGACTCCTAGTATTGATATGGTTTGGATATATGTGGCACTACTGGTCTTTTACAACCTAGCTACCAAGTTTAACTAGGCATAATTATTTTGTGATGGCTGGTCACAGGTGGATCCAGAAAGTCACCCAGGGGACCCAGTTTGGGTTAGGTGGGTCCATGCTGTGCTGGGGTCCCAGCTGATGTCATTTTAGGGTGGAAGTGATATCTGATGGGACCCTACTGGTATTCAATGTTCCAATCCTGGGGGAATGTGATGTCTAGTTAGGCCACATGTATTCCATGTTTTGATCCTGGGATGGGGAGGGACCAGTGTGGTACGTGCTGTCTGGAGATGTAAGTACTGAGTTTGCCGCCAGGTGCCAAGGTGGAAGCACGTGCGCGCCGCAGCTCCAGGTTTCCAGATAAGTCGCTGCAGAACAGGGCAGTACTCTAGTCTAAGCTGTGGATAGGTGTTTAGCAATTACTTCTGTGATTATATTTAATTAGTTTTTATCTTATAAGCATTTTCGTAGCACGCAAACTATACTATATTAACCTAGCGACGCCGCAGGGCGCCATCTTGTGTGCGCCAAAGCGAGGCCGCGTGGCTTTCGGCGTGTTCTCGACGCTTCAATAGTGTAATTTCGATTTCGATATTCGATAGAAGTTTAAGATAGTGTAATTAGTAGTGTTTGGTGTTGGTGTTGAAGTTTAAGATAATTTAATTAGCAGTAAGTTGAGGGTATTCATAAGTGCTGTGTGACTGTTCATTTTTCTGTCTAGCCATAAGTCATACTTGTGTTGAAGAAAATTAGATTAGAGATCTTGTGTATTTATTTAATTTAAAAAACAAAACAAACAAAAAAACAATTGTTTAATAGTTTCTGCTTTTCTTGAGGCACTCAGATAGCAAACTGACAGTATAGGAGGTAGCGATTCATAGTGAATGATAGTTAGCTGTTTTGTCGGTTGTTTAGCGAGTTAATTTGAATCTAAATCTAGGCATAAACTGCAGCGTGTAGGATGGTTTCGACCAGGATGCAGGCACTAGAGGAAGAAATTAGGACCCTTAAGGCAGAGGTTTCCAATCTCAAGGCTGCCCTTGTTGCACAGGGTAGGCAAGATAAAGCAACAAGGGGTCACTCCGTAGCAGGGACATCATATGCCCAGGTGGTCGCAGGCCACCAGGTAGCTGAGGCTTCCCCTACTGTGGAGGTGGCTGGGATCTCTCAGGAGGGGAGTTTTAATAGTGAACAGAGGAGGGGTAGTTCTGGTAGGTCACAGGAGGGGAAGTGGCATGAGGTCAGGGGGTGGAGGATTTGGAGACGCGAACCTAAGGAAAAGGTTAGTGAGTGGCAGGTGGCAGGTGGTAGGAGCGGGAGGAAGTCTAGCCAACCGGACCAGCGGGCAGGCATAGTAACAACAAATATGTTCCAGGCATTGGATGACTGCCCCCAGGATAGCAGTCGTAAGGAGTCAGTGCTGGTCATAGGAGACTCTCGTGTGCGATATTTAGAGCGGGCATTTTGTAAAGGTAGGAGTGACAGGAGGTGCATCACCAGGCCTGGTGCCAAGGTGAAGGACCTGGTACCTGCGGTGGCACAGGTCACCAGTGATCACCAGTTTAACGCAGTCATAGTGCATGTAGGGGTAAATAACATAGGTCAGACTAGGAGTGAGGAGCTTCTGCGGGAGTACAGGGCCCTTCTGGCCACCCTGAAGAG
This sequence comes from Imbricaverruca yamaguchii, assembly GCA_034440575.1. Lineage (NCBI taxonomy): Eukaryota > Metazoa > Arthropoda > Thecostraca > Neoverrucidae > Imbricaverruca > Imbricaverruca yamaguchii. The sequence goes on along the minus strand of JAOTOL010000394.1, from coordinate 45,518 downwards.
TACCAATAGAGTCATTATAACAGGAATTTTGCCTAGGGCTAGAGCCTCCCCTGAGTGGAGCTCTAGGGCACTGGCAGCTAACGCCAGGGTAGGAAAGCTCTGCCATGAGCTAGGTTTTACATTTGTAGACGAGTGGAGCAGGTTTTATGCATCGTGGGACCTCTATCAGAGGGATGGCCTGCATTTTTCTGAGAAGGGGGTCCATGTGTTAGGCAAAGTATACGAGCATGTCCTTCAGGGAAACTAGGAAATGGGGTGGGGAGGGATGAAATTGCATTGCCAACTCAGGAATATTCCAATAGTGTCAGCCAAGGCAATATAACCTCAAAGTCTGCAAATAGGGACAGCAGCAACTCAAGGGGACAGAGGTATAGTTCATCTAGTGATAAAAGAACTCCTCAATATGAAAAAGCTAAAGGTGGTTATGGAGCATTCGTTAAGTGTATGATGTTTAATGCTCAGAGTATCCGTTCCAAATTTGATGAGTTCAAGTGTTATGTTGCTGAGGAGGAACCGGATTTTGTTTGCATTACGGAGGCATGGGTCAGTGAATGGTATTTTGGAGATAACTTACAGGACTATGAGATCCAGGGATACAATATGTTTTCGTGCAATAGGGGTCCATCAATGAAAGGGGGTGGTGTAATGCTCTATATGAATAGCTTATTCAGTTCTCAAAAAGTAGCAGGTGGGGATAAAAATGTGTCTGTGGAGTCCATTTGGCTTGATGTCACTGTGGGAAAAGGCAACAGCAATACTCTTAGGATAGGAGCTTTCTACCGATCAGGAACCCTGCCACATTCTCAGCAACTGGAGCTTGACAAGGTGATTTGTGAGGAAATCAGTAGAAACTTTAAGAGGAAGTGCCTTATTCTCGGTGACTTTAATCTAAAAGGTTATGAAAATGCTGGTGTTGGCACTCCATCATGCAAAATGTTTAGGAAATGCCTTGAAGAGGACCTGTTCTTACACCAGTTTGTATCGGAACCTACCAGGCATGGTTCATTCTTGGACCTTGTATTCTCGGATTTAAGTGACTTGGTTCAAGACTTGAGTGTAGGTGAAACTCTGGGAAAAAGTGACCATAACATAGTTAGATTCAAGGCACATGTAGGGGAAATTATCAAGGATAATTTGGTAAAGGTTCCAAATTTCAATAGAGCAGACTTTAACGGCATGAGAGCGGCTTTAAGTGCCATCAGATGGGAAGAAGAATTCTCCAATTTAAATGCCTGTGAAATGTGGGAAAAGTTCAAATCTTACTTGAAGGAAACTCAGATTAGACATGTCCCCCAAAAGCAAAGACGCAAAAGAAGGGTAGGAAAGCCAGCATGGCTTACACCAGACGTGATAAAAGCAATTAAGGCTAAGAAAACTGCATTTAGAGTTTTTAAAGAAGCCTCAAATGTCGTTAATCTAAAGGCGTATCGAAAAGCCAGAGACACTGTGAAGCAAAAAACCAGAGCAGCAAAGCGAGCAAAAGAACTGGATTTAGCTAGAAACTGTAATGGGGACAGTAAAAAGTTCTTTAGTTTCTACAAGCTGAGTAAAGTTTCTAGCACAATTGGTCCACTGGAAGTAAACGGGACTACATTGGGTGAGGATAGTGAGATGGTTGAGGAGCTGAGCAAGCAGTTCAAATCAGTGTTTACATTGGAAGATATGACCAATCTGCCGACCATACACCATAGTTCAGTGACATGGGATCTGACAAATGATGTTGATTTCATTGATAGTGATGTTGTTTACAATCATATCAGGAAAATAAAGCAAAATAAGGCAGCAGGACCTGATGAAATTTATCCTAGGGTGTTGCGGGAAACTGAAAAGGAACTGGCATTTCCACTTAGTATAATATTTTGTAGATCAGTTTCACATAATGAAATTCCAACCGACCGAGAGAGTACAAAAGAGGGCTACAAAAATGGTTAATGGCATAAGCAACCTGGCATATGAGGAAAGATTGAAGAAATTGAATATGTTTTCACTTAGATATAGAAGGCTGAGAGGAGATCTCATCGAGGTCTTTAAGTTTGTCAATGGTCTGGAGAGGGGATACCTTGGGGAAATGTTTGAATTTAACAGAAATGATGCAATTAGAGGTCATCAATTCAAAATTAAAGTTAACCACAGCAGAACAAGGTTAAGGCAAACTTTCTTCACCAACAGGGTAGTGGAACACTGGAACCAGCTGCCAGAAAACATCGTCAGTAGCAGCACATTGAACATCTTTAAAAACAGCATAGACAATCATTATAAGAATACAGGGCTTGCTTTTCAGTATTACAGGGAGGGCTGATTGACAGTTTTGGTGGGCAACTGGTTCAGTGTACAGAGTGCAACCAAGAAGGGCCCTTGTGGCTCATAGTTGCACTAATCTTTTATGTCTTTATGTCTTTATGTCTTTAATGCAACCTAATCCAAATGTATGCTTGTAATTTAGGGAAGGTTCTTAGGTTAGGTTTTAGGTTAGCTTATGAATATCGATTATGACTTTTAGGTTTTTAGGTTGGAATTATTGAAGGTTTGTTTAGGTCCGGTTAGGGTTTAGAAGTTTACAACAACAAAAAATGATAAATATGTATGGGAGGATTGTCAACTAAAATAAACTATTTCATTATATGGTAGGTTAGGCTAGGTTAGCTTCGGTTCGGTTGTTTTTTATCTTCATTAACATTCATTTTATGCTGTACTACCATGGCCAAGCAAATTTGTGTGTGTTATTTTGCCTGTCAGTTGAAAAGTAAGCATTTGTGGAGGAAATCATTGGTCACATCATGTTAACAAAATTTTAACAGATTGGAAAAGGCCAAATATAGTTCCTATTTTGAAGAAAGGAGAAAGAGGGAAAGTTGAAAACCATAGGCCAGTAAGCCTCACATCCATAGTCTGCAAGGTACTCGAATGAATTATCAAGGATGTAATAGTTAGTTATCTGGAATGAAACAGATGGATTCAGGATGCTCAACATGGGTTTAGAAAAGGGCAATGGTGTCCCACAAATCTCTTGAAAATGTAAGCTTCGCTATAGAACAATTTGATCAGGGAAATCAGGTTGATGTAGCATATCTTGACTTTAGTAAGGCCTTTGACAAGGTACCCCATAAACGGTTAATGATGCAGCTTTAGGTCCATGGTATTGCAGGTAGCAGGCAACAGGTATGAAGGGGTGTGAGGTTTCCAAAATTGAAGATTCCCTCAAGACTGGTAAGGCCTTGCCAGGATAAATGAGGAGGCCCACAAGGCGTGGCAGGAGGCCCCTAATTTGGCAAATAATGCCCCTGGGACATGAGAGGAAGCCCCGTGCCATGGTATAGGGCCCCAGAATGTAAGAGAAGGCCTTTTAAGACAAGAGGGTAGGGCATTGAATATGGAGGATGGTAGGACATAAGACGTTGAAAACCGGTAAAGAGACTCCAGGAAATGGGGCGAGATACTTATGACTCGAGATGAGGCCTATAATTTGGAAGAAACCCATAAGAGATGGTAAAAGTCGTGCTGGGGTGTTTCAAATTTACGGCATGGACCAAACAAATCCGGCCCCGGGGCCCTGAAAATCGGCTGAGCCTGGGTGTACCAACAATTTACGACCACACCATGAAAATAAATATAGTGGAACGACGGGTCGTACCATTCCACAACAGTCTCAATGGGACCAAAACAAATGAAGCCAGAGCAACGAAAAACACTCCGGACATGGGTCCAACTCTGAAAAACAAACCCTCATAAAACACACAAAAAAAACAACAACAAAAAAACACTCCAACTCTGGGACGAACAATGACGACAAAAAACCTAAAACGTTTTAGACCAACAAAAAAGTGTCGATGCAGCTAAAGCGCTAGGGATCCAAGCAAATGACGTCGGGGCCCAAAAGATCACATTGGACTATATAAAAAAATCGCGTCGCAGCACTTGAAAATCACCCTGGAAGTCCAGAAGTGCGCGCCGGGCTCCAAAAGTTGCAGCTCCTCCAAAAATCAGTTCTTAACCGGAATGTCACTCTGGGACAAAAATATATTCCTTCAGTGGCCATAGTGGCATATCAAAGGGGCAAATTTCCCCTCTATCCTGAGAGGCATAAGCTACCAAGAATCGTGCCGGGGCTTTAAAACTCGCGCTGGGGTCACCAAATTCGTAATCGCGTAGGTCCACCAGAATTCGAGCAGGGGTCTCCAAATAAGTTCTTCGGGCCCCAGAAAACACGTTCCGAGGCTCGAAAACTTGGAATAGGAACCGCCAAAATCGCGTTGGGGCTACAGCTAAGTACAACGCTTCCCACAAACCCGAAACTGTCCCCGAAAATATCGCGCTCGGGACCCACAACTCCCATCGGTAGTCCCGTCGAAGCTCCACACAATTAGCGTCTAGGCCCACACGTAAGAAGAGTATGACCTCAAAAACCGAATTGGTATCCGGAAAAAATCAGGCTGGAACCTTCCAAAATAAGAATGGATTCAACAAAATAAATGTTCGGTTCAAGAAAATGTCTCTGGAGCACCGAACATGCTACCAGATGTCTTCACAAATTGCGTATGGCACTGAAAAACATACCGAAGGAAAAAAGAGATGGGGTGCAAAAACATGGCGCTAGGAACTCGCATAAACCAGGCTGGGATTCGGACTTTAAAACAATAAGAAGATATCCACAAACATCGAGTTGAGCCCAGAAAACTGGCGTTGGGTACCCGGAACTGCGCGCCTGAGCGCGATAAATCGCGCTGGGACTAAGAAGCACCGCACCGAAGCCACAACATCGTACTGGAGCACCACAAATATGCGTCCGAAGCCCCAAATAAACACAACAGGAGCCCAAGGGCACAACGGGGGCCGATGATACAACTGGCCCTCCAAAACGTGCACAGTCTCCCAAAAAGCGAAAGGGCCTTAACACATGCGTTGCAGCCATAAATAAACATACCTGGACCTCTAAAAAATGCACATGTAGCTTTTAAGGCACACAGATTTCACAATGACACACAACGGGGCCTGAAAAAGAGACTGGGGCCGCAAATGGCAACATGGTTCCAAGACGAACAAAAGCACCGAGCGTTAAATGAGGACATCGGGATCTTCGAAAACGCCCTGACACGTAAAAAAATAATCGGTGCCCAAAAAAGCAACAACACACTCAGGCGAGGAGGTGTTTCGAAAATGCCTTAGGCCGCAGCGCAGAAAGACGCAACAAACGGTCTGTTCCTGACCTTGCTCCAAGCTGCTCCGAGCACTTTGTAGTAGCTGCTTCGTGTTCCCGTGCGTTTTCGGAGCAGAACGGAGTAGCTCCAATCTACTCCAACTTACACCAACTTACTCCGACCGAGAGCAGGGAAGTTCGGAGCAGCTTGGAGTAGCTCAAATGTGGCGCTGACGATACATTTGCGAAGCGCTTTGGGGAATCTGCGTCAACAAGTTTTGAACATCTGCGTCGTATAGGTAACCATAATCCAAGCACAAACAGCTTATTTTTACTCCAAGTTACTAGAGACGTTCCAGCGCTCGCTTTTGCCGGGCCTCCTTCGAACTGCTCGAAGTTGCTCCAAGTTGCTCTACACTTTTTTGGAGCAGAGTCAGGAGCAGCCTCAAAGAACACTGAGGAAGGCCTCGGCAAGGTAGCCATTCTGGGAGGATAGCAGTAAAGATATCAGGTGCATCAAAGCTGAGCGGAATCTGCATCTCTAACTATCAGAAAATGTGGGAGGAAGGGAATGAATGATCGGATATAATTACTGGGCTTTTCGCAGCGAACGTCCATACTAAGCATTCCAGCACGTGAGATATGGCGCAGGTCTATCATGTGGCAGTAATTAGAAAAAGCCAGAAGGCCTAGCCGAAACTGCAGCATCGCACGAAATGTGGCGAATGCGCCGAATGCGCAAGATGAGTCCACGCTGGGTACTAAGACTAAAGGGTACAACGGAATCTAGTAGGTTTTCTAGTTCCAGCCCAAGTGACGTCAGCATAATTGTGCTAAATTTATAGCATAATCTACCAGGATTTTGGTATATATCGTGACGTCACGTAGACATTCCAAATATGCATTAAACCTGGCTAAGATTCAGCTGTGGCGCAGCGAAGACATTAGTGTTGGGGCTGACATACGTTGTTTCTGATTGTTTGCGTGGTAATATGAGGTTGAGGAGTATTGTTTGGGTTCCTAGGGTATTCAACATGCCCTTAAGTTTGGTGCAGAATTTCTTCAGTTCATGGGATGCAACAACCTGAACCTGTTATCGTTCATAACGCTTCAAGTTTCACAAACATAAATTGAAACCATAGCTGGACTTGCCAAATATGAGCCTAGGCATACCGGTAAATGTATGTTTTAATTCGTTTCATGAATCCTTAGAACATATCATTATAATGCAATGTTTATTAAGGTGACTAAGACGATGGAATCACTCGTTTTCTTTGCAAATGCTTACTTTTTCAGGTTGTATGCAAAATAACAACAAAAAAGGACTTCTGTTTAGGTAAAGACCTAAAGACATAAAAGGTTAGTGCAACTATAAGCCACAAGGGCCATTCTTGGTTGCACTCTGTACACTGAACCAGTTGCCCACCAAATCTGTCAATGAGCCCTCTCTGAAATACTGAAAAGCAAGGCACAAGGCACATTCTATTCAAGGCACATGTAGGGGAGATTATTAAGCATAATTTTGTAAAGGTTCCAAATTTCAACAGGGCAGATTTTGACTGCATGAGAACGGCTTTAAGTCCCATCAGATGGGAAGAAGAATTATCCAATTTAAATGCCTGTGAAATGTGGGAAAAGTTCAAATCTTACTTGAAGGAAATTCAGATTAGACATGTCCCCCAAAAGCAAAGACGCAAAAGAAGGGTAGGAAAGCCAGCATGGCTTGCACCAGACTTGATAAAAGCAATTAAGGCTCAGAAAACTGCATTTAGAGTGTTTAAAGAAGCATCAAATGTCGTTCATCTAAAGGCGTATCGAAAAGCTAGAGATACTGTGAAACCAAAAAAGTAACTCGAATAACTATAACCAAAATAAAAACTAGATAACTCCAGATTTTACCGGCCGATATACGCCATTGTTTGTGTACCTGCTAATAAATGATGGGCGCGTTGTTTAAAGTAAGGACAATGAAAATCTACCGAAAATGTTTCGAGTTAGGGGTCGCTAAAGTCAAAAAAATTTATCAGCGCCAGATCACAAAAATCGTCGCTGATGCGCTTCCGGTATATAAGCAAAAAGGAAGTGTTCTTGGCAAAACTAGCGACTTGTTTGATGTACATTGCCATGCTACATTGTTCCAGAGTCATGTCAAGTCACCGAGGTCAAGTCAGGTCAAGATCTTAACAGGTTAACATACGCCCTAGAGGGGGTATGGCGAAATCCGCCAACTCTTCCGATTTTTCGTACATAACTCCATATTACACCGGCCTATATACGCCAAAATTATTGCGTACCTCCGTAGAGATGCCCGGCGCATTGTTTAAAGCAAGAAAAGTGGAAATTGGCCGAGAAGTCTTCAAGTTAGTGGTCGTTAAAGTAAAGACAATTCACAGCGCCAGACCACAAAAATCGGCGCTGATGCGCTTCCCGTATATTGGCAATAGGGAAGTGTTCTTAACAACACTAGCGGCTTGTTTGATGCATATTGCTATGCTATATAATTTAAAAGTCATGTTAGGTCGCCGAGGTCAAGTCCGGTCAAGTTCATGAAAGGCTAATGGAGGCAAACTCGGTCAACTGGAATGTGTCATAAATGCAAATGACTGTCATGCGATTGATGTCACTTTACATGTTACTCCCTATACATCCCGAAGTCTACTGTTTGTCATTGTGTGCCTAAGCATTTCCATCCTTTATTCATGTATTTCACTCCTTTATTTGCGAAGCCGATTGTGCCGAGCCGCCCAACGTAGCATTCGGGATGGGAGCCCGGTTCCGGTAACTGGAGCAGGTAATGACCTAATAAAGTGCTCCTATATAGGTGACCTTAGGTCAAATGGCGGATCTGACATCTGTATTGCATCATTAGTAATGTCCAAAACATCATTAATGCCAATTTTGGAGCATTTAAACACAACCACAGCGATCCATAACAATGACAAGCCAAGCCACGCAAAACCATAACATTTTGCAATTTTGACCTCATTTGACCTTGAAGATATTGACCTAAGGTCATGAACTTTGCATACAATAGAGTTCACTATCGTGCCCATCCACCCTGTGAATTTCGTTGTCCTAGCCTTCATAAGAGCTGAGATCTTGGGGGGGGGGCGGAATCCGCGCCCCTCCTCCAGGGCGCGTTATTTTCAGAGGCCCTCCAGGGCGCGTGTTAAGATACAGCTCTAGAGTGAATCTGCCACAAATGCCGCCATCGCTGCCTCAGAGGATGATGTCCTGGCGATGTGCAACGAGGTCATTGGAGAGGAGTTGTGACTACCACGACGTTCTGTTCATTTGCGAAATGTTTTCCAAAAGTGTACCATAGAAACGCGTAACTTTGCATCAAATATCATCCACGTTTGTACATTCGCTACGTCAGTCGCAGACAACAATCTTGGACTTGGACATATGTGAGAACAAAAATCCGAGGGATTAATCTCAACATTTAATGTGGAAAACCACTCCCCACAAGGCTGAGCAGTAGGATTCACCACTGAAGTCTTTTACGACACACACGCACACTTTTCTCGTATTGGTAGAATCGGGAGACCGCAACAGATACAGGAATACCCATTTGAGTGCTCCCCTCCACGGAAATCTTTAGTAAAAGGCGAAAGATGTGTGCGTTTTGAAGGGAAACCAGAGATGGCGTTCTGTGTGCATGTTTTTCGTATCACCAAAGTTCCAATTTATCATTTCTTCTAGTAGCGGAATATTATTGAGAAATATGCGTATATGCCGAGCTTTGGCGCGTTGTCTCCCAAACTACCAGTCTAGGCGTTTCCTGTGATAACTGACGCCTGTCAGCTCGAGCATTCCACTACACAGTGCTGGATATTATCGAAATACATTGCGCGTAAAACCGTACCCACATTCCCTGCCATCTAGTGACGAACTACCCGTTCTGTACCTTTGTTGAATATTGGCCACCTGCCGGATTAGTTGGAAAGTGGACGTGGCAGAAGTAGTCTTATGAGGGAGGATCTGAGCTAGGGCTAAAGCTAATAAATCGTTAGCTAGTTATTTTAGTTTTAGGGCGCATCGACTAAGGTTAAGGTCGTTTTGCGCCCGCTAATAAATATTCCCATGCAAAATTGATACCTAACCTAACAAAACATAACCTAAACCTAACCTAACTTAACCCAACCTAACCTAACCTAATCTAACCTAACCTAACCTAACCTAACCCAACCCAACCCAACCCAACCCACCCCATCCTAACCTAACCTAACCTAACCAAGAAAAGATAACCGAATCACCATGTGCGCGACGCTAAGAAGTGAGAAGTTGCCGCCATTGTTTGACTAAACAAAGGCCACAACTGGAGGAGAATGGAGCGCCACAAAGCACAGACAGGAGCACCAAATTCGTGACAGATATGAGCTGTCGGTGTATTTAGGTAATTCAAACAACTTAGCTCTAATATTAATATAGGATATAAGCTAAGCTCATTTTCATATTTGGGACATCTATGGATAGGGACTCTGTTGTCTGTAGCATATATGTTTCCCTTAGCTTATTGAGTATGACATTTTGGTCTCCGCAGGCCATATCGTGCCATGAGTACATTGACTCAAACGTGAAGAACGAATGCATTCACCGAGAATAGCAGACGTTCCCATTTTCCATATTGAAATCAGATCACACAAAACGAACACTTCACGATATGCTGAGAACACAATTCTGAAAGGAAAATGCCAATAGGTTGAGACTTTGGTCCCAAGTGAAACATGTAAGGCTGAGAATTTAACCAGTCGGTTTCAATTTAACCACTTATGCTCTAGGCGCTACATGATCAAGGCAGTGATGCGCCCTAAATCCCTAATAACCAACTAACCAGTTAAGCTCGAATCAGACCAGTCGCATTTGTCACTCTGACACTTTGTGGGGTTCAAAGGTACTCGTGTAAAAGAAATTCGAAGTCTCGACAAGCAGACTTGTTCTGTCTGAGGTCAGTTCATTTGAGAGTAGATTAGGTTAGTTGGTTTCAACACTTTAAGCTATTGCTTGAATAATGCAAGATTCAGGATTTATTTGAGCAATATATGCCGAAACTGAGAGTGGTTATTGGCATGCATGTCCCTGGACTTTCACTTGGACTTTGGCTGTTCCGATATTAAGCCTCTTTCAGGTTTAAGTACACGTTATATTTTGGCATCGCAGCTAAAACAGGACAGACACATTGTTGTCTTTCTCAGTGTCACATGACATGCTTTTAAGGTACAGCTCTAGGGTGAATCTGCCACAAATGCCGCCATCGCTGCCTCAGAGGATGATGTCCTGGCGATGTGCAGCGAGGTCATTGGAGAGGAGCTGTGACCACCACGACATTCTGCTTATTTGCGAAATGTTTTCCAAAAGTGTACCATAGAAACGCGTGACTTTGCATCAACTATCATCGACGTTTGTACATTCACTACGTCACTCGCAGACAACAATCCTGGAGTTTGACATATGAAAGTCCGGTTCACACTACGGTCTTTTGACGCTTTCCGAGCGTTTATTCATCGTTTTTAGGCCGTTTCGTCAAACAAACGGCAATCGAACGTATTTCAGGCACACGTCAAAACTGCGTCTTACGAACGTTTAACGCGAGCGGAGCGTCGCACAGTGTGCACCGGGGCATGTCAAGACCGGGTAATGATCGTCAATCTGGCGTCCAAAAGAAAGATATAGTTTATCTTTTCAACGCCGATTCAGCGTTTAACGTTCTGTTGCATGATTGCGTGGCCGCGAGATATTCGAAGTTGTGTTGGCCGTCTATAACCAGGTGAGAAGCATTGATTGGCTTGTGGATATAATATTGCATTTCCTGGCACACTTCTTGACCACGTGGTAGAGAGGTAGCACTGGAAAATAGTCACAGGCGGAATTGTATGCAATGTTGTGTTGTATTTGTGTTTCATTGGCACTGAAAAAAACATGCTTGTTCACCCAAGATGGAAAGGTGGAAAGTAATATTTTGTGGTTGTGCATGCAGCCCTGACAAAATCTTGCAAGTATCTCTGAAGAACATAGCCATGTAGAAAGTCATTGGCCCAGTGAGTTATAAGTGCCTATTGTAAGCAACGAGAAACCCTCGACAATTTCTGATACTCCAAACACAACTTGGCACTGCCAGGTTATGCATGATGGTGAAAATCATATTCATAATTTCCATTTCTGTAAATCCAATTTCATTGGAATTTTCAGAGCAAAAGCATTGCTTGTGCATGTCCAGTGCCAACCACACATGCTCTCTATTTCTGATGTGTCCATGATATGCATATTGAAATATGTGCATGCTAATTTTGATCCTCACTCTGTCAAGGTGCACTTAAGTTCATGTCCCAAGGTAGGTTGCAAAGTTAACCCACCTGTTTCATCTGCATACTCAGGGTTTGGCATGTTGGGACATATGGCTCAGAATGGGCAACTAGATGATTATTTCCACAAAATGCAACCAGGAAGAGCCACTGTGACTCAATGTTGCACTTCTGTGTTAGGTTTTTATGTCTGGCATATTCCGCAACAACACCAAAGTCCTTTGTTTGCTCAGTCACAACTCGTAATTGGTCACCCATCAAGTGTGCATCCCTGGTATACTGTATACCTACATGCATAATTTCACACTAATCAAAATTACATTTAAGTTGCCACTTTTTGACCACTTCACATGCTGATGCAACTATTTTTCTTGGGAGTCTTCATGACAAAATGAAAAATATGTGAAACATATAATATTCGGCAAGTTGTGCTATCCAGCTCAGCTGTGTAAGCTATCTATTACAACATTTTACATTATTTGTTCTATTTGCATATGATGGTACATTCAATCAAATGTGTTTCATTGGCATGAACACAAAAACACGCTTATTCACCCAAGATGGAAAATAATATTTTGGGGCTGTGCACGCAACAGTGACAAAATATTCCAAGTATCCCTGAAGAACATAGCCAGGCAGAAAATAATTGGCCATGTGAGTTCTAAGTGCCTACTATAAGCCATGAAAAACCCTTCACAATTTCTGACACTCCAAGCACATCTTGGCACTGCCAGGTTATGCATGATGGTGAAAAACATATTCATAAGTTCCATTGCTGTAAATGCCAGTTCCTTGGAATTTTCAGAGCAAAACGCATTGGTTGTGCATGTCCAGTGCCAACTACAGATGCCAGCTTTTCTGATGTGTGCATGATATGTATATTGAAATATGTACATGTTAATTTTGGTCCTCACTATATCAAGGTGCACTTAAGTTGATGTCCCAAGGTAGGCTGCAAAGTTAACCCATCTATGCTGTCTGCAGACTCGTGGTTCCGCATATTGGGACTTGTTGTTCAGCATGGGCAACAAGCCGATTGTGTCCACAAAATGCAACCAAGGAGAGCCCCTGTGACTTAATGTTGCACATGTGCATTATATCTTTATGTCTGGCATATCCCACAACACCCAAATCCTTCTTTTGCTCAGTCCCAACTCGCAATGCTGTCTACCTACATTCATTATCTTGCACTGATCAAAGTTACATTTCATTTGCCACCTGTTGACCACTTCATATGGTGTTCCAACTATTTTTGTTGGGAGTATTTATGGCCAAGCAAAGCAAAAATACGTGAAGCATGTAATATTATGCAACTTGTGCTATCCAGCTGAACTGAGCAAGGCTGAACTGAAGCTATCACAGCATTGAACATCACTTGTTCAACAATAATGCAATATAAATGGATCACAGAGAATGTATGATTTCCTACGGAGAGATTCGTGATTTGACTAAAACCCCTGCCATTCATTGCACATTAGCCGGTTTGCATACTTTTCACAAATATATTTACCACTGTATCATAGTATTCACAAATTTTCACAAATCAACTTACCAGTCAGAATGGTCTCATTGGCGTCATAATTGGTTCGTAGCGAAGCGTAAAACGAACGTCTTCATTCGGGTTATTCACGGTATATTTCCGCTCGTTTTATGACGTCTATCTTCTGTTTGACGTTCGATATCCGTTCGTTTTACGAACGTTTGACGCTCCGAATTGCCAAGTGTGAACCGGACCTTGCATGCTCAGGACGTATGGACTTGGGCATATGCGAGAACAAAAAACCGAGGGAAATTTCAACATTTACTGGGGAAATACGCCCCTCCCCACAACGCTCAGCAGTCGGGTTCACCACTGAAGTCAGTTACGACACACACGCACACCTTTCTCGTATTGGTAGAATCAGGTCTCCATGGGAGACCGCAACAAATAGAGGAATACTCATTTGAGTGCTCCCCTCCACGGAAATCTTTAGTAAAAGGCGAAAGATTTGTACGTTTTGAAGCGAAACCAGAGATGGCGTTCCGTGTGCATGCTTTTCGTATCACCAAAGTGCCAATTTATCATTTCTTCTAGTAGCGGAACATTATTGAGAAATGTGCGTACATGCCGAGCTTTGGCGCGTTGTCTCCCAAGCTACCAGTCAAAGCATTTCCTGTGATAGCTGACGCCTGTCAGCTGAAGCACTCCATTGCATATTGCTGGATATTATCGAACTACATTGCGCGTAAAACCGTATCAACTGTCCCTGCCATCTAGTGGCTGTTGACGAACTACCCGTTCTGTACCTTCGTGTAATATTGGCCACCTGCCGGATAAGATGGAAGGTGGACGAGGACGACGTGGCCGTATGGGGGATCAATTTAGCCCTACCTGGGGGCCCCAGGTAAGGCTAAGGCTAATATCCCCGCGGAAAATTGTTACCTAAACTAGCATACCATAACCTAAATCTAGCCTAACCCAACCTAACCTAACCTAACCTTTGACCAAGTCCATTTGGCTTGATGTCACTGTAGGAAAAGGCAACAGCAATACTCTGAGGATAGGAGCTTTCTACCGATCAGGAACCCTGATACATTTTCAGCAACTGGGGCTTGACAGGGTGATTTGTATGGAAATCAGTAGAAACTTTAACACGCGCCCTGGAGGGCCTCTGAAAATAACGCGCCCTGGAGAGGGGGGGGGGGCGGATTCCGCCCCCCCCTAATATCTCAGCTCCTATGAAGGCTAGAGCAACGAAATTCACAGGGTGGATGGGCACCATAGTGAACTCTATTGTGTGCAAAGTGCATGACCTTAGGTCCATATCTTCAAGGTCAAATAAGGTCAAAATTGGAAAATTTTATGGTTTTGCGTGGCTTGGCTTGTCATTGTTATGGATCACTGTGGTTTTGTTTAAATGCTCCAAAATTGGCATTAATGATGTTTTGGACATTACTAATGATACAATACAGATGTCAGATCCGCCATTTGACCTCAGGTCACCTATATAGGAGCACTTTATTAGGTCATTACCTGCTCCAGTTACCGGAACCGGGCTCCCATTCCGACTGCTCCGTTGGGCGGCTCGGCACAATCGGCTTCGCAAATAAAGGAGTGAAATACATGAATAAAGGATGGAAATGCTTAGACACACAATGACAAACAGTAGATTTCGGGATGTATAGGGAGTAACATGTAAAGTGACATCAATCACATGACAGTCATTTGCATTTATGACACATTCCAGTTGACCAAGTTTGCGTCCATTAGCCGGTCATGAACTTGACCTGACTTGACCTTGGCGACCTAACATGGCTCTTAAATCATATAGCATAACAATATGCATCAAACAAGTCGCTAGTGTTGTCAAGAACACTTCCCTATTGCCCATATACGGGAAGCGCATCAGCGCCGATTTTTGTGGTCTGGCGCTGTTAATTGTTTTTTTTTTAACGGCCCCTAACTTGAAAACTTCTCGGCCGATTTCCACTTTTCTTGCTTTAAACAATGCGCCGGTCATTTCTAAGCTGGTACGCGATACATTTGGCGTATATCGGCCGGTACAACATGGAGTTATGTACTAAAAATCGGAAGGATTGGCAGATTTCGCCATACCCCCTCTAGAGCGTGTGTTAACCTGTTATGAACTTGACCTGACTTGACCTCGGTGACTTGACATGACTCTGGAACAATGTAGCATGACAATGTACATCAAACAAGTCGCTAGTTTTGCCAAGAACACTTCCTTTTTGCTAGTATACCGGAAGCGCATCAGCGACGATATTTGTGATCTGGCGCTGGAAATTGTTTTGACTTTAGCGACCCTAAACTCGAAACATTTTCGGTCGATTTGAATTTTTCTTACTTCAAACAACGCTCCGGTCATTTATTGGCAGGTACACAAACAATGGCGTTTATCGGCCGGTAACATCTGTGGTTATCTACGAAAAACCGGAGGGGTGGGCGGATTTCCCCCCCCCCCCTCCAGGGCGCGTGTTAAGAGGAAGTGCCTTATTCTTGGTGACTTTAATCTAAAAGGTTATGAAAATGCTGGTGTTGGCTCACCATCATGCAAAAGGTTCAGGAAATGCCTTAAAGAGGACCTGTTCTTACACCAGTTTGTATCGGAACCTACCAGGCATGGTTCATTCTTGGACCTTGTATTCTCGGATTTAAGTGATTTGGTTCAAGACTTGGCTGCAGGCGAAACTCTGGGAAAAAGTGACCATAACATAGTTAGATTCAAGGCACATGTAGGGGAAAATATCAAGGATAATTTGGTAAAGGTTCCAAATTTCAACAGAGCAGACTTTGACGGCATGAGAGCGGCTTTAAGTGCCATCAGATGGGAAGAAGAATTCTCTAATTTAAATGCCTGTGAAATGTGGGAAAAGTTCAAATCTTACTTGAAGGAAACTCAGATTAGACATGTCCCCTCTGGCTAACTCTTGGCATCAGTGTTCGTACTGTTCACGAGAACTGCGTCGCCAACCCCGGCTCTGACAAAGATGACAGAGTTTGTCCAGCAGGTGTATGCCCCTATGTGGTTCGACATCAAAGCGCGCCCACTCTTCACGCAGGGATTCGGACATCTCTTCAGAACGATGAGACTTATTCAGACACAGACACCTGAAGTGTAGACAGTGGCGAAACGTTCAGTGCAACGAAACGCGTGGTTCGCCCACCCGGGAACCTAATCGCGGCCATGGTTGTCGACGCTGAGAGGTCGATCCGTGAGAGGGGGGTCAAACTGATCATGAGTGCGCGGAGTAACCCGGGATCCCGGTGCCGACAGTTCAGGGTGCCCCCATTGAACTGGGAGGCGGCCACATACACCGACATAATTCAATGGGACCATGTCGAGGTGACCGAATCGCCAGTTACCGCTCACATGTCAAACGACGAGATTATGTCAGCCGTCGACCAACCTCTCTCGCTACCGACATTCCCATGCCACGCACAAAGTGTCGAGCGATGCGTTAGGCTCGTAACGGAGGCGTCCACGCGTGTTTTCGGCGAGGACAGGCGACACGGCATTATCGTATCGCGCCAGGCCAGTCGTGCCGCGAGACCGAAATCCGCCAAGAAAAGTGACTTCGTGTAACGGTAAATGTGAGAGAGATAGGGAGAGAGAGAGAGAGGGAGAGAGTGAGAGAGAGAGAGAGAGAGACATAGACAGTGAGACAGAGACAGAGACAGAGAGATAGCCGTGTGTAAGTCGTAGTCGTATGGTGGTGCAGGATCTTATTTAGATGAGTAGGTCTTAGGACTAACTGCGCTTAGTTCGTTCTGTTCGTGCGCCTATTTGTAGGCAGAACAGCCATCCGAATATACCCTGTCTTAGATCCGCCCCCTCCCTGCCTTCAGTTGTCACAGAGAGGAACTAAAACGGGAAAAACGGCCAATGCCCACAGTTTACACTTCCACCGATAGAGGGCAGTGATGTCGGTGCGGTCGGTGCACCTTACCAGACTCTGCGTAATGACGGGCACAATCTTCAAGTTAGATGAGTGAAAATTGGCAGAGCGGTCAATGAAAGACTGCAGAATGCAATGAAACAACTCCTTATTTTCTATCTAATTATATGGATTCCTGAAATGGTGATCTATCCCGCAAGTTCGTTAGAAAACGTCCTTTCGGTCTCAGAAAGCCCTGAGGCGCGGCGGCTTCCCGGCCTCGGATTGTTTTATAACTTTACAGATCATTTTTTGAGAACCAAACACATGGTTTTAGACTTTATCACCCAGCGTTTTTACAAAAACGCATAAAATCACTCCACCCTAGCGTACACTGTGAACTTACCCTTAGGCCCCATCGCTTTCCTATCACTTTTATAAACTACTCGTTTACAGCTCGAGTTGCAGGCACGGCGTGTGTAATGCAGACAGTGCTATGGATGGGTGCTGTACTATGTTGGTGTACGAATGTTCCATGCACATCTGCTCCCACTATTGACCACAAATCTATCCTTTCGCTGTAACTATCTGTGGGTTATACCCAGACTATCAATAATAGCCACGATACGTGGAGGGCATGCATCGTGAAGTAAATTGATGAATAAATGATATATATATATATATATATATATATATATATATATCAAGCAAAGTTTTTGCTTCATGTACGTGTATCATTTGAAAATCGGCATCACCGCTTTACATCCACAGCGCACTAGGCCGCGCCCACCAGGGCCGCCGTGTTTCCCATATGTAGCGCCGCTGATGTGACCGTTTTGAAAAATCGATTAGTCCGTCGAGTTATATATAGAGGTCATTGGGATCAGCTCCTGGGTATCCAAAGAAGCCGTCGGCATTGCCTGTTCTTGAGCTGCTGAAACACTCCCTAAAGCAATGACGTCTCCGCAGCATGGGTCTACTTTGAACGCATTTACTAAGAATGTTATGCTGCGTAACCATTGAATCAGCCTGCATGAATGCTTCATCATTGAGGTAGCAAAAATATAATTTTACTCCGCCTTTGGAATATTTTGTCCTAAAAGCTGAATATAAGCGACTTATGATATTAAGGAATGCGATATATACCAGGCCAAAAATCGTCATGGGACCCACAAAAATTCAGCTCGGGCATTACAGAGTGGGACCGGCCCCCAAAAATCACGATGGGACCCAAAAAGTTAGATTAGGGCCCTGAAAATCAAGCTGGAGGCGACAAACGCTCGCACTTAGGCCCTCTAGATTTATGCTGGGCCAAAAGAAAGTCGTGCTGTGGACGTTGAAAATCGCAATGAAACACTCAACAGTTATCAAAGTATCAGGAGTAGTAATCAAGTACCGGAGTCGCAAAGTATCAGGAGTAGTAATCAAGTACCGGAGTCGCAAAGTATCAGGAGTAGTAACCAAGTACCGGAGTCGCAAAGTATCAGGAGTAGTAACCAAGTACCGGAGTCGCAAAGTATCAGGAGTAGTAATCAAGTACCGGAGTCGCAAAGTATCAGGAGTAGTAACCAAGTACCGGAGTCGCAAAGTATCAGGAGTAGTAATCAAGTACCGGAGTCGCAAAGTATCAGGAGTAGTAATCAAGTACCGGAGTCGCAAAGTATCAGGAGTAGTAACCAAGTACCGGAGTCGCAAAGTATCAGGAGTAGTAATCAAGTAGCGGAGTCGCAAAGTATCAGGAGTAGTAATCAAGTACCGGAGTCGCAAAGTATCAGGAGTAGTAATCAAGTAGCCGAGTCGCAAAGTATCAGGAGTAGTAACCAATTAGCGGAGTCGCAAAGTATCAGGCTGCAGGCCTCAAGGTCACGCCTTTGCCCAGGGCTCTGGAAAATTACGACTGGGTAACACGAGATTGGGTCGTGGCCGCTGAGAATCACTCTGACCTTCGGATTCCGAAAAGTCGCACCATGAACACCACACTGGGAGCACAAAATGTTCCGGCAGAGCCACAAAAGTCGTAACTGCCTTCCAAAAAATGAATTCCTACCCGTAGTGTCACTCTGCGGGCGCAACAATTGCGTCAGAAACTCCCACTCCCCCAACCCCAACATCAAAAAAATTCCCCAACTCCCGGAAAAGAGACTAGTTGTAACGAAAATGCCTCGCAGGACCTTTTTACTCCAAACCGTGCAATAGAATAAACAACCTTGTTGAGAAGCCGCAATGGTGTCAAATTTCTTCGTTATGACTTCAATTGGTGGAACAAACGGTTGGATGTTATTCGACGTCGCTTGTCGTGCGGCATTATATATAAATATATGAATATATATAGTGTAGCATATATATCTTTATATATATATATCTTTATATATATATATATATATATATATATATATATATATATATATACATATATACATACATACAGTAGTTTGGACGCAGATTATTGGATATGCAAATTTCGTTGAATACGACTGCGAGTTTAGCGTTGATGATCTTCTTGCTTGTGGATTCCATTGAGCGTATTATCCTCCTTGTCTCTTCATTGTGTTTATGTAGCATTCAGCCGTAGTGCATGATGGTCAATATTGCGATTAGTACATATGACATATCTGTACTCGATGAACATTTCGTCTTAACCTAAGACATTTTCAAGACAATGAGTTGGTAAGTCACATGGATGAAATAAACATGTTTGAAATTATGCTTTGGTTGACCATTGACGTGCGTTATGTGAGTGGGCGCTAGGGGTACTGGAAATTTAGATTTCCAGTGTCACACTGCAAGACATGTCACCGTGAGGTGGTGCTGCCCTTCGTAGAGTTCCAGTGTTCCGCGTGCGTTGATTTGCCATATATATATTTACGATGTTTGGAAAATGCATTCGGGTCGTTGAGCGAAAACTCATTATCAAACTGCGTTACATGCTTGTCTCGATATCACGCAATGCACCGGATTTCGTTGGTACTATGATCGCGTTGGGAGTTTAGGCTTTTGCATGCCGATGAATTATAAAGCATGCTTCTAAACAGCCCATGCGGTGAAGGACTATTGGACCATCATCCGGCAATCTGGTTCACATGCTAACGGATTCATATTTTCGCCTTGGTTGTTGTTGGTACATCAGCAAAAGCACACGCCGATACTGCCTGCTAAGATGGCATTCATTGCCTATGTACAATCACCGTTGCACCTGGCGCGACAGTCTCCGCCACCTGGTGTACACTTCGTACGCAATATCTCAGACTAGAGTGGAGAAACAGCCTTTATTGCAACGGTACTCACGGTGGCGACAATCAGCTCAACGTTCAACCACATCAACGGACTTCCCAACCCCAATGGCAACCATGTTCGACAACACCTACACGTGTACATTCGATGTTAGCTGTTGTGCGGTTTCCCATATCACAAACGTCAGCACACCAACCAGAGTGAGCCTGCATGTGCCGAACCGTTCACCATTGTCCGCAAATATGGTGTGTCTTACATGCGGGACAGCCCACCAGTGTGGGCTTTCATGTGTCTAACCAAGGGAGCCGTCTCAGGGAACGCCCTGCCTCATACCTCACAGAGGCGATATCTCCCTCCTGTATGGATTCTCATTTGACGAACGACGTTTCCCCAATAGCATGCGTCTTTGTCGCATGTGTCACACCTATGAGGTCGCTCTCATGTGTGATTTCTCATATGAACAACATGTGTGTCTTGGCAGTAAACGACCTGTCACATGGCTCATTTTTGGAAGATCGCTCCTCTGTGTGCGTTCTGATTTCTCTAACTAAGGGTGCCTTGACAATAAAGGACCTGTCAAATGTTATACAGTGTGTCGATGTAGTTTCCTTACAATTACAATACAATACGATTAAAAAAGAAATAGAATTGATGTTACGTTTTTATCAGATTTGTTCAGTGAACTCCCTGGTTATCGAAGTTTCTGATCACATTACATTTGTGTTTTTCAGGTACCCTGTCCATGGCAGGGTTTCTGTTAAATGAAACCCTAAAAATCCCCACTCCAAAATTTAAGTTCCAGAACGGTGCGTTCAATGGAGTGGCCCAATTCCCTGGCCACGTCGTTTCCAAGATATCACACCCCTGGGCTTCCTTCTATGGGGTAATGCCAAAGATATGGTGTATCGAACAAGTACACGGGGCATCAACGACCTGAAGCAAAGGATTATTGACGCCATTGCCACCATTGACAAGGCGAACATGGCAGGAACTCGATTTCCGTCCGGATGTGCAATAAATGTGCAATTAATGGTGTACCTGCAGAACGGTATTAAATGAGGAAAAAGCTTAAATATCCACTTCCCATTTTCGAGAAGGTCCACAGCTTCATGGCTTCATTTGCCTTTGTAATACTTTTTTTTTAACAGTATAGAAACTTTATGGACACCCTGTACCTGTGTGAGGTCGATCATCGGTGTGGGCTCTCATGTGGCCACATAAGTTGCATTTCACAGCAAACGACCTTTCGCATGCCCAAAATGTGTAGGGTCGCTACCCGGTGTGGGTTCTTATGTGACGAACTAAGTTGGTCTTGGCAGTAAACGCCCTGCTACATGTGTTACATGTGTACGGTCTCTCTCATGTGTGGGTTCGCATGTGATTAACTAACTTGACATTGACAGTAAACGACCTGTCACATGTCTCACATGTGTAAGGTCGCTCTCCGGAGTGCGTTCTGTTGTGACTAAATAAGCTGATCTTGTTACTAAACGAAATGCCACAGGTCTCGCATTTATAACATCGCTCTCCGGTGTGGGTTCTCATGTGACGAACTAAACTGTCCTTGAGTGCAAACGCTCTGCTGCATGTGCCACATGTGTAAGGTCGCTCTCCGGTGTGGGTTCGCATGTGACTAACTAACTTGGCATTGACAGTAAACGACCTGTCACATGTTTCACATGTGTAAGGTTGCTCTTCGGTGTGCGTTCTCATGTGACTAACTAAGCTGACCCTGTTCCTAAACGAAATGTCGCATGTCTCGCATTTGTAAGGTCGCTCTCCGGTGTGGATCCTCATGTGACGAACTAAGCTGACCCTGGCACTAAATGACCTCTCACACGTCCCGCATTTGAAAGGCCGCTCACCAGTGTGGGTTCTCATGTGGCTAACTAAGCTGGGTTTGATGGGGAACGACATGTCACATGTCTCACATGTGTAAGGTCGCTCTCCTGTGTGGGTTTTCATGTGACGAATTAAGTTGGCCTTGACAGCAAACGCCCTGTTACATGTGTTACAGGCATACGGTCGCTCTCCGGTGTGGGTTCGCATGTGACTAACTAAGCAGGACTTGGCAGTAAACGTTCTGTCACATGTCTCACACGCATAGTTTTTCTCTCCTGTGTGTGTTTTCACGTGTTTAAGTAAATACCACTTGAAGGCAAACGCCCTATCGCACACCTCGCATCGGTGAGTTCTCTCACCGGTGTGGAGTATCATGTGTTGATTCAAACTCCCCGATCCAGTAAAAGTTCTGGAGCACAATCTGCACGTGTATGGTCGCTCCCCGGTGTGGGTTCTCATATGTGCTACCAAACCCCTCCTGGTAGTAAACGCCCTGCCGCATAGATCGCACCTGTAAGGTCTGTCTCCGGGGTGGATTCGATTGTGTTTATCCAGTGTCGACGCTTGGAGAAACGTTTTGGTGATTTGGTTTGAATGTCTGCTCTTCGATACCTTGCCACACATCCCACAGTCATACGAACTTCCTGCCAGCTGAGTCGTGGGTTGTTGTCGCGAGGTGTCGCTGGTGTGCGCAGAGCACTGGCTGCTGTTGCTGTAGTTTGCGCCGTCAATACGATGCGATGCATTTTCAGAGGTTGTCTGCTCAAACAGAAGACCTTTCCCACAGTTGGAACGAAACGCAGTACCACCTGAAACCCAAGACAGCAATTAACACGCATGCTACCCTTTGACAGGACACGATAAGCTTGGAGTTTGAGCAGCACGGCGTACATGACATTATTTACCCTAAATTAGCAAATACAATGACCTCAAACAGCCAACGAGACTGGTCCCGAATAGGACCTTCGTCTTCTATTCTTTGAGATGCTGCGCTAAGTACCTAAATAAGTGTAGTCATGTATGAGTATCATCAATGCCAGGACTCACCGATTATGGTTCTCAGCGGTTGTTCCAATATGGCCAAATTACGTGCACTTCTGAAAACGAGTACATCTCTTTTAGTCGCGGTCACAATACACAGAGGTAGGTTGTAGTACATACCTAAGGAGGTCGAGGGACGGACAAAACGGTTCCTATCTTTTTATTATCGAAACCATCACCCTCTGCGGTAATGTACGTCATTACTTTTATCCTTATTTAGATGGTGGACTTGTTTTGAACACTTAACAATGAACATTGGACATTTTTCTTGTTCCGAATTTGCGGTGATCGAGCCATCATCCGAATGTCAGAAGCAAAATCCAAGTATTTCCCGCGAAGCGTTGAAGCCATGCCCTTTAGGTAGTAACGATAGTTTCGATGCGCTCCTCGTTGCAGTGCTTCTATTTTGAGCTGCAAGCGCTTGACCACTACTCACGTGACCAACGCAGACGTTTACCTACTAAGGGTGGGATATATCTTTCAGGTGGAAAAGAATGTGGTACGATTGCTGGTATTAACCCGTTCCGTTTGGGGGGGAGTCTGGAAAAACCTGACGGGGTCGGTCTTCGACCGACCCCGTCAGGTTTTTCTCGGATAGTGGACGAATGGCACGCGGCAGCGCGCCCAAATTTGGCATACCTTTTCCCACATCAATTTGGCATGCTGTTCCAAATTTGGATGTTAGGTCATCTAGGGTCAACGAGTTAGTCAAGGTCAAGCGAGGTCACCTCGAAAAAGTTCAACCGGTCGTCACGCTTTAACGGATACAGATATTTCAATGAAACTTTCAGCGCCTGCTTGTTGCTCTGCTTGCTTGAGGCCCAGGCAGTACAACGTTGGTCGCTGCTCTAATCCCAGAGATGCCTGGACAAGTGTCGGGAACACCAAACCCAATCACGGGAAATGGGACTACGTTTCTCAACCATACCCATGGCATTGGCTGTGATTAAAAAACAGCCGCTTGCAAAAACGTCACCGGACATGTCTTTGCAGGACCCACGAAGCTCCCACAAATGATGAATGCCAAAAGAGCACAACTTGACAACCGGACACAACCTCACGCCGCCACAAAGCTTCCGCGACTGTAATCGGCACAAAGCGTCAAAAGGAATCCCAGATCAAACACGACTACTTACTCGAATGCTTCCTTAGGGGTGAAGCCAGGGAAGTCGTGCGGCGGAGACGGCGGGCGCATGGAGGCGAGATCTTCAATCCGCTCGCCGACTGGCGCCAGCGGATCGGTCGCCACGGCGACAGAGGCCGGTCCATCCTGTGTTTAAAGAAGAGCTTTCGGAACCATGCAGAGTAGTCGCATATCGAAGCCTACAAACGGTACTTAATCGCAATTGCACTTTTACTTCAACCGTATTCACAGTCTTCACCGCATACTGAACCGCGTCTGACCTGGGAGTTCGAATGTACAATGATGAACACCCCATATACATTACGGTTTTCATTATTCGATGAAGTTCCGAGTTTGCAAGGGCTTACTCCATCACTTTATAACAACATGCCTCAACACAGAATGCATGAAGAAGGGTAGGAATTGAAGAATGCTGCAATAAGTTCTATCGCACCCTATGTTGGGAAAAAACATTGTATATTGTTCTCCTTTTCACCACACTGAAACCGAATGCCTCCCACCACACTACGCGCATCACAGATTCTGCTGTACCTTCTGGGCACATTGGTGCCATTTTGATCGATATTCATTACGAATTGGTGGTGTCAGCACTCAAGTCCTTGCACCCGATCCCCCGCTGGTGGTGCCATCTACTGACACACCCATCAATTTCCTGCCAAGACTCCATTCCAGTGTTGGAAAAACTGGCGTTTGTTGGTGCCATGCATACCAATACATTTTGTACCCGAAGATTGTAACTAGACTAAATCAAATATTTCATAGTCCAGAAGGGAAAAGGAAGAACAACATTTTTGGAAGGAAGAACAACAAGCAGTTGGAAACTTTTGAATGATACGAATTACGACGCAAGATGGGAAAAAGTCGTACACCCAGGTGGTGTTACAGAGGCTGAGTCAGAACAAGCAAAAGACCACAACAGATCAACTACGAGTGTAAGAGTGATCATTGTGATGTAATGAACACTCAATGAAAATGGCACGAGGACTGAAAGGAACAGGAGAGTATCGACCTATCGCCCTCCCCAGCTGCTACCACGAACTATTCGAACGTCTTGTCAAAAAGCGCCTTCTCTATATCATCCAAACACAAAAACTAATCTCTCCTATTCAATCGGGTTTTATTCCTAATCGCTCATGGCTAGATAACCTCACTTACCTTGTCACCCACATCCAGGAAGCGGCGGCAGGGAAACGCTCCACTGTCGCCGTCTTCCTGGACCTCAAACATGCCTACGACACCATCAACATAACAGCACTACTACAACACCTACAAAACATAAATATACAGGGCAGACTACAACACTATCTTCACTTCAATCTTCTAAATCGCTCATTTCAAGTCAAAATTGGATCCCACATGTCAGACACAAAATACCCCACACACGGCGTGATGCAAGGTTCAGTACTCAGCCCCATACTCTTTATTTAAGTCTAAATTCAGTTATCCCAAACAACGTTCCGGCCAAGATTGCAATATACGCTGACGACATAGTCATATGGACATCACACGGAACACCAAATAACGCACTAGGAATACTACAAACCACATTAGTACAACTACATAGTAAACTCGACTCCCTAAACATACACATTGCACCACACAAATCAAAATGCATGATTTTCGGCTTCCACAAATACACAGACTTACCACCACTAAAAATAGACCACACTCCCATCCCATTCGTCAACACAACGAAATTTATAGGCATCACTTTAGACCCAAAACTAAATTTCCGGCCTCATATCTTAGACATCCAAAAACGCGCATAAAAAAGAATAAACATTATTCGAGCACTATCCGGCACAAACTGGGATCCGACAGAAACACACTTCTAGCTCTTTACAAATCAATCATTCGGCCAATTTTGGAATACGGATCCCCACTCTTCGAAAATGCGACTAAATCAAGCCTCAAAATTTCCTCACCAACGCAGGGGCGCCGCGGGTCATCCTACGCGCCCGTCTGCACGACACAGCATCCACATACACAGCAGAATTGTTCGCAATCTTCTCGGCATACTGCACCATCTACAACACCAAAATTGAACACAACATCATAGCCACAGACGCAAAATCAGCATTACAGAGCATAACACCCCACACCGAATACAAACACCCCCTCATATCCAAAATACTACACATCCACAAACAACTCACTATACCACAACGGCCAACAGTACTCTGGATCCCAAGTCACACAAACAAACACGGCAACGAACACACAGACGCCGAAGCCAACATAGCCACAACACTACAGCAAACCACAACATGCCCACTTTCACAATCCGACTACTACCCCACAATACACCAGGCAATCAACAAAGACATTCAACAAACATGGGACACAACATCACGCAACTACACGATATACATCTAAAACACGAAATACACCTAAAACACGAACTCTGGCACACCATCAACTAAAATACGAGACAAAAAGAACGCACACTAACACGATTACGTCTCAGACACACTTCACTAACGCACTCCTACGGTAGGAGTCCTATCTCTTACAACTGCTCCCACGACCACAATGCATAACATGTCAACGAACACTCACAATTTAACACAAACCCATCTACTGCACCAAATACAACACCGAAAGACAACCCATCACAAATTATTGCAACATGAACATCCCACTAAAATCACGATGCTTTTCAACGATGACCATCAAACATTACACGAGCACCCCTTCCACTTTCTCTCTACCACACGCCTAATCCACGAACTATGATAAAAAATGAAAAGATGCTAAAAAAGAAAAGAAACAGGAAATCAACAAAAAGGGGAAAAATGAAGATATGTTCAAATAGAAAAAACAAAAAAAAGAAAAAGAAACAGAAAAATCTAACCCCACGTGATACCAACTACTAACGCTCTTGAAATATGAAACAATTATTGGCGATGACCCGACCCCAACAATCAAACTACACCCCACCCCCTAGTACCGGCCGGACTGGGAAACTCTAGTCTTCTGCACCAGCTCACCTTTGACCACCATCTCATCTGCCTGCAAGACGACTCAACTTCTACTCCCTCTACGCTCCATTCTTCAGGAAGTCCCAACTCTCTCACAACTCGCCTCTACAAGACAACTTTACTCTTCTTCGCTCCGTCTCATCCCCACCAAATTACTCCTGATACCCTTTCACCCATAACAAACAACACAAAATACTGACACCACAAACGCCCACCCGGAAACAGCCGACATCACTACGCGGTGGCAGGCTGGCCAAACACAAACGTACACACAAGAGCAGTGGAGGAGTTGGGCCCGGCTGAATAACAAGCCCGACAGCACCACCCGGCCCCAAAACCAAGCCCCGCTAACTTCGTCCGTAGAGGCCTCGATCGCCACGGAGCGCCCAAACACCGACGGCGCAGCGAAGTGTGCACGGCCGGCGAGACACCGACCCAACCCAGACGTAGCCGTACGGAAGCCGGAAGCCCACACCGACACCGTCCAACAGCCATGGCCCGGCTCTCCGAGAGAAACAGCTCACAGGAACGTTCGCAAGTCAGCCTATTTTCTTCTGACAGTCTTTGAATACGACGCATAGGCTTCATGGTCAACACCTCACCATTTCATCATCGCAGCGCTTTATGTTCAGACGGAGGGCCTGAAAGGTGGACCATTCACTTCTTGGTTGGGGCGCCGCGTCCCCGTTGCCCTCTGTTGTGGCATTATTGAACTCCAACTTTACGGGAGGCCACATAGGTGGCAGCAATAATGGATCAATGTCCATGGTTAGCTTCACGATATGGATGCGACTGTGGAGAGAAAGTTGCTATTTAGTTGGATTTTATGGGAATAAACACAGACCAAGGCACTGTCTAATCCGCCCCTGTTTAACCCGTTTACACGTCTCTCGGTTCAAATCCACATCACATCTGGTCTGGGGAGGGGCGTCGGTAGGGCCCCTCTAATTTCCAAAGTAAGCATCGCAAGAAAACGAAATAGGTGTCATCGGAAAGCGCTCGACGAGTAGGGTGAGACAGCACCCTGAAAAATATTCCCCCCAAAAGTGAAGTCATTTGGGGGCCTGGATTTTCACAACTTACATCATGTTTGTGGCTTTGGGAAGTTAATTTTGGGGAAGATGTGGAAACAATTAATTGGAATCAGAAAAGTAAAGCGAAATTGATCAGGAACATACAATTTTCTGGTGCCCGAAAATGACAATTTTACTTTCTTGAAAATTCAAAACGTTGAGTTTTCAAGTTCTCTTTAATTGTCCTATTCTATTGGGTGGAGGAGACCGAAAAATCATGTTCGAAGTCAACTTACTACAATGAAAAATGTTTACTTTAGCCAGAATCTTCGACTTTAACTCTATTGAGCAAATATACAAAACTAACAATGACTTGACTTGACTTGACTTCAAAAGGTTGACAAGACCCAAATTTATGTGGGAAAAGGCATTAAAAACTTTCGGCGTGCTACCGCGCGCCGTTTTCAGTATCCGCGTAAAACCTTGGGGGAGAGGGGGTCAACGGCCCCCGGGATGGCGCAGCTAAACCCGACCCGTCTCGGGGGGGGGTCTTCAACCGCCCCCTCCCCTATCAAGTTTTTTTGCGGATAGTGGACGAACGACGCGCGGCAGTGCGCCCAAATTTGGCATACGTTTTCCCACATCAATTTGGCATTCTGTTTAAAAAAATTGAAGTTAGGTCATCTAGAGTCAGCGAGTTAGTCAAGGTCAAGTGAGGTCAGCTCCCAAAAAAAATTAAACAAGTCGTCACGCTTTAACGGATACAGATATTCTAATTAAACTTTCAGCATTTGCTTATCTTTAGGGATGCAAGAAAAGTTATGAGTGGAATTTTTCTCATCTTTTTATTTGCCACTTGGAGTTCTAATAGAAGATTCTGGTTAAAGTAAGCATTTTTATAAGGGCAAGTTGACTTATAGCAACGTTTCTCGGTCTGCTCTACCCACTGGAGAAGGAAAATTAAAGAAAACTTGAAAACTCAAACTTCTGAAATTTCATAAAATAAAAATTTTATCTTTGGGGGGCCAAAAAGTTTGTATGGCCCTGGTTGGTTTCACTGTCCTTTTTTGTTACTCAAAATAAATTTTGGTTTTTCATATCCACAAAATGAACTCAACAGAGCCAAAAACATAATGTGTTGTGAAAAGTTGTGAAAATATAGCCCCCCTGGTGACGTCACTTTCGGGGGAAATTGCTTTGGGGGGCTGGATCTGGACCCTACTCATCGAGCGCTTTCCGATGACAACTCTTCCGCTTTCATGCGACGCTTAGTTGGGATTTTAGTGTGGGGTTACTATCCACCCCCCTGAAATAGGGTGTGATGATCTGGCCAGAGAGATGGCATGGGTTAAGGTTTAACAGCTTACTACTTATAGATGACTTCATCATTGCTTGCTGTCTACTGGTTCTTCAAGATGACTACATGAAAATTGGAATATCCCTAGCCAGGCAAATGGAGGGCATAAAAATTAATGATGCATTCACATGCAGTCTTAGGACTGAAAATTATCCTGGACAGCCAACTATCTTCATGTTGCAGTTCATCATAGGCTGAATCAGAGGTAAGAGAACTCTTGTAGTGTATGCATGTTGCACAATGAACTGTGATGTGAACTAACACCACTTAGTTTCGAAGCCACACAAACTATGTCAGTTCACAACTATGCTGTAGGGTACATGACCCACTCTGTGCCATTGTTCCTTGGTGAAGTGATGAAGGGAAAGATCACTGAGGCGAGCTGCAGCTGGTCAGCTGCAAGAAATGCTACTCATGGAATACAAAACAAGTGAATCATGTAGATAGAAAAGTAATGGAATTGATAGAACACATCCATACACTTCAAATGAATCTATGGAAACTGTATCTGCTGTATTGCTGTAGATGCGTGCCACGGAACCTCACACTGCCGGCCTCCACGCCCACCAGCAAACACTGCCGCGCCCCCGCCGGCCGCGCCCACCGGTGGCCGGCCACACACGGGACTGTACCGCCACAGGGCGGTACAGTCACTAACATTCACCGCACGTTACAGTCTCTGACACCGGGGGCAATCACACCAAGCAGTGCACGCAGCCAACGAGCACACCACCCCCTGATTATCAAAAAATCACAAACACACCTGCCACGAAACATCGCCTACCGTCAACAACAACTGTGTGTGATCATTCGCAACAAAAGAACCTTCGCGGCTGTGGATCGAGCCTACTGCGCCGAAGTGGGGGAGCGCTTTCAGCCGCATCACTCCCCACGGCACTGCCCTCCTCATCAGCAGTGTTGCATCGCACATACAGTGGCTCGTCGTTATCCGTGTCGCTAGCATCAGCGTTTTCCCCATCCGACGCTTCACCGCGTCGTCGCACATTCTTCACATGCCACGGCACCCTATCAATCTCAACCACCTGCCGCGAGACAACACCTGTCACCGTGCCGCGACGCGAGACGTCCGTGCAGCGCGTTCCCGGGCGCCGCATCCAGACGCGGTCACCAACGCAGAGCTGCATCCCGTCGGACACGAGCGGGCGCACCTCGACTGCCGGTTCGTCCTTTTGCGGAGACCGGATGCAGTCTCTCACTGTGTACCGATACACGCCGGCTGCAGGCGCCGAATCAGCGCTCTCCCCATCACGGGGCGTAACGTTGTACAGGTGTACAGCCTCGGGCACGGAGCACCCGCGTCTCGCTGCGATCACTTTGACTGTCCTGTGGCAGCGCTCCACCACGCCGTTGCCTCCTGGCTCGTGCACCGCGCGAAACCGAAGGCTGACTCCCCATCGCGCCGCGAGAGCAGCGATCTGGCGGCCGCGGAACACAGTGGCGTTGTCGGTCAAAATCTCTAGCGGAGCCCCGCGCTCCAGGAAAAGCTGCTCCAGGTGGCCTGAAATTTCGTCGGCATCAGCGCGACGCAGCTGGCGCCAGACACTGAAGCGCGAAGGTCCGCAGTCGCTAGCAGAGAGGTAACTCTGTCCCCGGTGGTGCGTGACGTCGATGGCGACGCGCTCCCACGTAGCAGCTACACCAAGTGAGCCACGTCGCCACCGTACCGAAGCCGGGTCAATGGAGCGACAGACGTCACAGCTCTCCACCGCCGCACGCGCTGCCGCCCGCGTGACGTCACGTGATACGTCTCGCCGCGCAAAGTGGAGCGTTCGGCGAACACCAGGGTGCCCAGCCAGCTCATGCACCGTCCGGACCAGCTCAACTAGCGCGTTCTCAGTACTGATGTACCCGCGTGCTGCACCTCCAGCGACCGTCACGTCTCCAGTCTCCTCGCAGGCGACAGCGCCCCCGGCACGCCGTCAGTTACCACCGGACCGCGCAGCCACACCTTCGGCACTCGAGTGAGAATGTCCGCTCGGTTCTCCTCTGACCGCACCAGTGTCACCGACGCAGTGAGCTCGAATTCATCCACGAGCTCTCGAATGACGGAAACGCGGCGGCGAATCAGCATCTCACTTGCTGCGCGCGTTCGGAGGCGAGCACGTCCACTCAATGCATCATCCACCCAGCGGTAGACGGTGGCCGAGTCAGTTCTCAGCTCAACCTCCTTCGCACCCCAGGCAATGGCCAGATTCATACCGCGGACGGCAGCATCTAACTCAGCCATGTTGATGTGCGTCTCCGCTGAGCCGTCCGGTCGTAGCCAGCACGCGTCCTCCATCACGCCGTCCTCCGGCGTCTCTATAACAACGCCGGCCGCTATCGAGCTGGCATCGGCCCAGACGATCGCGCGGTCCCCGCTCCAGCACCACGGGCCTCGCGCCGGGTCAGCATCCGCCAGCCGCTTCCACACGTGGGCGATCTGGCCGTGCAGGGCCGCGTCGTCAGTGGTGTCATCCCAGCCGCTGGTGACTTCGTTCACGTGCCGCTTCAACCAGGCAGCGGCCGGCCTCAGCCAGCCGCAGACAGGCAGGTGGGCTGTCAGCCGGCCGCACCATGCGAAAACAGCACGGCGAGTCACCCGGTCCGGCGGACTCGGGATGGCGCTGTCGCGCGACCACTGCAGCTCGCCAGCAGCGCGCTGCACGCGCAGCCCCAGCATCCGGGCGCCGTCCTCAGCCCGCGCTGGTGGCTTGCACTCCAACCCGAAGCGTTTGAAGTGCTCCGCCACGTGTTCGGCGCTGACAATGTCCTCATCGACGAGTAGGTCGTCGACATATGGAGAGACTGCTCGCTCCACGGCCGGGTTCTGCGCCAAGACGACCCGGACAACAGCCTTCATCACAGCCGGCGCCACATTCAGACCGAATCCAAGCCGCGTTAGGCTGTACCGCCGACCGCGAATGATGACTGTTTGGTACGGCCAAAGCCGTCTGTCGAGTCGCAGCTGCAGGTACGCCCGCCTCAAATCCACCACGGCGACGCGCCGGCCATGTCGGCGCCACCTACGCAGGTGCTCAGCACAGACGTCGGCGTCAGCAGTATAAGCCGCCACGTGACTGTTAAGCTCCCGCATGTCGAGCACTGGGCGCACCTTCTTCGCCTGTGGTACCGCCATCAGAGGCACAAGCCCCCGTGGCGAACCATCCCTCTGCTCATCGTAAGGCTGCAGCCAGCCATTTTGCAGCCAGCTTTCAAGTTCCTCATCGTACTCCTGTCGCACAGATGGGTTTATCTTGTATTCGGACACGCTGTTTGTGAGACACGCCGGCCCGACCCCATTCGCCCACTTCCATGCGACAGTCCAAGCCCCCGAGTCGTTGTCAAATTCTGCCGTGAAGTCTTTAGCGTCCACCTTCAGCTCAGTCACTGAACCCCGCCGGTCGCGCTCGCCTGAGCCGGTCACGCCGGTCGCGCTCGCCTGAGCCCCGTCGACTGCGGGCGCAGAGTCCGCCGCTTCACGGGTCGCGACTGCGCCCGCCAGCGCACCGCCGGCAGCAGGGCATTGCGTTGAGCCGAGCTGAACGTCCCTTGGTGATCCCACTCGCACACCTCCCAACCTGACGATGCCGCTCATGCCAAGCACCAAGTCCACCCCCATGGGACGAGCCGCCACCACCAAAGTCGTGAGCGTTACCAGGCGGCCTTCAATGCTCACTGTGACTTCACCGATGCCATTGCCAGCAAGAGCATCACCTCCTATTGTGGTAAGTACAACACGCCGGGGCGACCACCGTCTGCACCGATCCACATATACAATGTTATCGGTGCAGCCGGTGTCCACAAGCACGTCGCAAGGCCGCCCGTCCACCACCATCTTCAGCACTGGTAGCGCGCCTCTCACTGCACGGGAGACGAAGCGCCGCTCCCCGGGCCGTTTTCCCTCCGGACAGGCTGCAGCCAGGTGGTCCAGTGAACCACACGTCCAACAGCGGCGTCCTCGCCGGCGTCTCGGGTCACGCGCAGACAGATCTCGCTCCCCACTCCGGCTGGTCGTCCCGCCAGCCGCCGATGTGACTCGCTCGTCGCTCAAGACGGCACGGGTGCGCGCCAAAACGCCCACCAGGTCAAGGGCCTCTGCGCGCGAGCCGGCTCGAATGGTCTGGCGCACGGCATCGGGTAGACCAGCGACGAAGGCGCAGGAGAGTGCTTGGTCCGGTATACCACCGAAGAGGGTCGCCAACCGCCGGAGATCCGCCAAGTACACATCAGCTGACTCTCCCAGTTGGAGGCGTCGGCTGACAAAGGCGTCATACGCCGCGTGTTCATCAAGAGCGAAGGCTGAATACAACACCGCGCGCACAGCTTCTAACGAGCGGCGACTCTCCGCCGATAACTGCGACCACACGGCGAATGCCCCGCCGGTCATCCGCAGGGGCAGCACTGTTGCCAAAGCGACGCCGCGCAGCTCGCACAACATTTCTGCACGCATCCACCACTCCACGACGTCTGCAGTCCCGTCATATTCCGCTATGACGCGCACATCGAAGGCACCACCACCGACCGGTACTGCCACCACCTGGTCGCCAGGCATATTTGCCGAAATAGCTTGTATCTGCTGTATTGCTGTAGATGCGTGCCACGGAACCTCACACTGCCGGCCTCCACGCCCACCAGCAAACACTGCCGCGCCCCCGCCGGCCGCGCCCACCGGTGGCCGGCCGCACACGGGACTGTACCGCCACAGGGCGGTACAGTCACTAACATTCACCGCACGTTACAGTCTCTGACACGGGGGGCAATCACACCAAGCAGTGCACGCAGCCAACGAGCACAGAAACAATAGTAAGCTCAAGCATACATCACAACATTAGGAGACTGGATGAGAAAATAGTGTTAGGTGTTAGGGTTTTGGGTGCATCAACTGCATTGGCTGTACAGCACCTGTGATAAAATATTACATGCCATGTAATACATCGGCATACAACACACCAGCTTTACTAAACATATGACAAGCCAACTCATTAGGGTGAGACACCAATGATGGCATAGGATGAGGGAAACAGGCGGCACCTGACTGAAATGTATCCTGTCAGCTTAAAGATATCACTAGATAATGTCACACAATCAAAGAATGTACAACAACCCTTGGTACACTACATGAATGTTTGATGTTGAGCAACTGTCCTCTGCATCAACTGCTGAAATACTACCTTGGCAGATATTCATGAGGCCCTTGGTACAATTTTTGTTCAAAAACATATTTTTTTGGTTGCACTATGTGATTTCATTGATTTCTAAATTTTGTGGGAAATGGTGGAAATGCTTGAGAGGCAGCTATTCAAGTTATACTAGTGACATCTCATTAAGCAGTGATTTCACAATGAAGCATATGTTGATCACATTCAACTAATTTTTGAAAAACCAGGAAGACACTTTTGGCAAGAAGATGTTGCATGCTCTTCTTTTTAATATAATATACATGTTACCAAAATCAAAAAGATTAAAATCATTACATACATTTTGAGGTGGCATTTCCTGAACATTTTTCGTGATGGGAGCCAACACCAGCATTTTCATATCCTCTTAGATTAAAGTCACCAAGAATAAGGTGCTTCCTCAATAATCACCATGTCAAGCTCCAGTTGCTGAGAATGTGGCAGGGTTCCTGATTGGTACAAAGCTCCTATCCTCAGTATATTGCTGTTGCCTTTTCCCACAGTGACATCAAGCCAAATGGACTCCAGAGACATATTTTTCGCCCCATCTGCTACTTTTTTAGCACTGAATAAGCTATTCACATAGAGCATTACACCACACCCTTTCACTGCTGGACCCCTATTGCACAAACACATATTGTATCCCTGGATCTCATAGTCCTGCATGTCATCCACAAAATACCCCTCACTCACACGTGCATCCATAATGCAAACACAGTTTGGTTCCTCAGGAACATCACACTTGAACTCACCAAATTTGAATAAAATACTCTGAGCATTAGGCATTATACACTGCACATGTGTTCTATAATTACCTTTGTCTTTTTCATGCTGAGGAGCTCTTTCATTGATGGATGAACTACCACTTTGCCTCCTTGAACTACTGCTATCCCCTTTTGCTGATTTTGGGGTTATATTGCCTTGGCTGACAACATTCAGTATTGACAACATTTGTAGCAATGGCAATGTCTACTACTGATAGTTACAGAAGCGATCAACATTTTATTGAAAATGTCATCACTCACAGTGCAAGGAAAAATTGCCTTCCCTTGCAAAGTACATTTTTTACATGCTTCAACATTAAATATTACAATTTGGAATCCAGAACTTCATCAAAAGACGATCAAATATCTAGTTTCCAAATATATATAGAAAATTTTGATGATAAAGGAGCAGGACTTTGCTCATACTTCGTCAAGCACAAATAATGCCCAAAATGCAAGCAACCCAAACACTGAAGAAACCAATATAGGTAGGTAGGTAGGACCCACGCAGTCAACACACAGCATTTAATGTTTGAACAATGGGAATAACAATGGTAAATATTACAACGAAGGTAAATGAGTATTCTTTTACCTTCTGCCGTAGCGTTGTTTACCTTAGATACGTAACCGGACGAATTTGGGGCGAAATCGTAATATGGGCGAGTAAGTCGTAACATTGTGACTGTTGGTGATGTCATCAAAATGATGCACCCGTATCCAGTTGTATTTGACCATGCGGCATCTTCTGCCTATATGCGGCACATTCGGTGACGTATCTAATGTAAACAATGCTGCGGTAGAAAGTAAAAGAATACGTTTTCTTTTAGGTAACATCAATTATTTGCATAATATGCCAAGGGTTGTTGGGCATTCTTTGATTGTTTGATGTTTCTGGTAAGATCAATATGCCAAGGGTATCATTTTCAGCCAGTTGCCATCAGTTTCCCTCATCCTATGCCATCACTGGTGTCTCGCTGCTTAGCTTTCCATGTCTTCAGCAATGCTTGTGTGTTGCATCTTGATTTTTTACACCTCATTCAGTATTTTCTCATTCAATTCCATAATGTGATGTATGCTTGAGCTTACTATTATGTTTCAATAGACATGTTTAAATTTATGGCTGTGTAGTATGAATTCTATTACTTTTCCATCTACTTCATTCACATTCTTTGTTCCATGAGTAGCATTTGTTGCAGCTGACCTCACCTCGCCCTAATGTTTTCTTTCCTCACCTGGGAACCATGGCACAGAGTGGGCCATTTATCCTACAGCATAGTTGCTGTGAACTGACTTGGTGTGCCTTGGAAACTGAGTGGTGTTAGTTCACATCACAGTTCATGATGCATTTTTCCTACATTACAAGAGTTATCTTACCTCTGGTTCGGCCATTGATGAAATTCAACATGTAGATAGTTGGTTGTCGAGGGTAATATTTCAGTAGTAAGGATATATTCAAATGCACCAATAATTTTAGTGCCTTCTCCAACTGCCTGGTTAGGGCTATTCCTACTTTCATGTAGTCACCTTCAAGAACCTGTTGACAACAAAAAATGATGAACTCATCCACAAATAATAAACCATGAAGTGTTAACCAGTGGCTTTGTCTGTCTGTCCATCCACACAAAATCCAACTAACTGGCAACTTTCTCTCCACAGTGTCACCCATATTGAAGAAGCTAACCATGGACAGAGATCCATTATTCCTGCCACCTGTGTGGCCTGCTGTTAAGTTGGAGTTCAATAATGCCACAACAGATGGCAACAGGGATGCAGCACCCCAGTCAAGAAGTGCATGGCTGGGCTTTCAGACACTCCATCTGAACATCAAGCGCTGCAAAGATGAAATGGTGAGGTGTTGACCATGAAGCTTGTGCATCATTTTCAAAGACTGTCAGAAGAAAACAGACTGACTTGCAACCGTTTCTGTGAGCTGTTTCTGTCGGAGAGCCAGGCCATGGCTGTTGGACGGTGTCGGTGTGGGCTTCCAGCTTCCGCGCAGCTACGTCTGGGTCGGGTCGGTGTCTCGCCTGCCGTGCACACCTCGCTGCGCCGTCGGTGTTTGGGTGCTCCGTGGCAGTCGAGGCCTCTACCGACGGAGTTAGCAGAACTTGGTTTTGGGGCTGGGTGGGGCTGTCAGCCTGTTATTCAGCCAGGCCCAACTCCTCCACTACTCTGACGTCGCGAACTATGCTGGATCCTCGCCACCCGTCCATACCCATCCATTAGTGTCACATCACGAGTCCCCATGCCACTAACTGTTAGTTTGTACCCATGTGCATGCATTATGTAGTGGTGGTGGTTGGTTTTACGACATGTCGACCGTTGAACCATGTGGTGTCGTCAATCTCTCATGGCGATTGGTCGCGGGCGAAGAGTAGCGACAGGTGAGACTCGAACCCACAACCTTTCGATTGTGAGACGAGCAACTTACCCCTAGGCTACTCATCCCTGTGTATGCAGTATGCACTCTCCTGTTCCTTTCAGTCATTGTGCCATTTTCATTGTGTGCTCATTGCATCACAATGATCACTCTTGCACTCTTAGTTGATCTGTTGTGGTCTTTTGCTTGTTTTGACTTAGCCTCTGTAGCACCCCCAGGGTGCTCACAACTTTTCCTGTCTGGAGTTTTAATTGGTATCACTCAAAAGTTTCCAACTGCTTGTTGTTCTTCCTTCCAAAAATGTTGTTCTTCATTTTCCCTTCTGGACTGCAAAATATTTCATTTAGTCTAGTTACAATCTTGGAGTACAAAATGTATTGGTTTGCATGTTACCAACAAACGCCAGTTCTTTTTCAACACGAATGGAGTCTGGGCAGGAAGTTGATGGCTCAGTCAGTAGATGGCACCACCAGCGGGGGATCGGGTACAAGGATTGGAGAAGCGCTAACACCGCCAATTCATAATGAATATCGATAAAAATGGCACCAGTGTGCCAATAAGGTACAGCAGAATCTGTGGTGCATGTAGTGTGGTGGGAGGTATGTGATTTCAGTGTGTTGGGAGGTATTCCATCTCAGTGTCATGAAAAGGAAAACAAAATACAATGTTTTTTTCCAACATAGGGTGCGATACAACCTGTTGCAACATTCTTGAATTCCTACCAAGCTTCACGCATTCTGTGTTTAGCCATATTGCTCTAAAGTGATGGAGTAAGCCCTTGCAAACTCGGAACATCATGGAATAATGAAAACCTAATGTATATGGATTGCTGATCATTGTACATTCGAACTCCCAGCTTGGACGCGGTTCAGTATGCGGTGAAGACTGCGAATACGGTAGAATTAAGAGTGCAAATGCGATGAATAACCGTGTGCAGGCCTCAATCAATACCCTGATGACTGGGAACACTGCGTGGTCCCGACAACGCTTCTCTAAACACAGGATGGACCTGCCTCTGTCGCCGTGGCGACCGATCCGCTGGCGCCAGTCGGCGGGCCGATTGAAGATCTCGCCTCCATTGGTCCGCCGTCTCCGCCGTACGACTTCCCTGGCTTCACACCTGATGAAACACTCGAGTAAGTAGTTGTATTTGATCCTGGGTTCCTTTTCACGCTCTCTGCCGATTACGGTCGCGGAAGCTTTCTGGCGGCTTGAGGTTCTGTCCAGTTGTCCAATTGTGCTCTTTTGGTATTCATCATTTGTGGGAGCTTCGTGGGTCTTGCAAAGAGATGTCAGGTGACGGTTTTGCAAGCGGTTGTTTATAACCACAGCCAATGCTGTGGGTATGGCTGAGAAACGTATTCCCATTCCCCTTATTGGGACTGGTGTTCTCGACAGTTGCCCAGACATCTCTGGGATTAGAGCCGTGTCCAACGTTGTACTGCCTGGGCCTCTGTGTGTGTCTTCCGAGTTCCGCTGGCCAGGATTGGAACGCCTACACCAGCTCTTCAAAGTCCCAGCAACTATTAGTCGACTACTGGGGATCCGCGCGTGGGGGAAGAAATTCCCTGCTCCGTCGTAGAAGGAAGGCTTCAATACGAGATTTAATACCAGCCATCATACTGCATTATTTTCCACCTGAATTATATATCCCGCCCTCAGTAGGTAAACGTCTGCGTAGGCCACGTGAGCAGTGGTCGATCGCTTGCAGCTGGAAATAGAAGCGCTGCAACGAGGATCGTACCTAAAGCCCTAATAACTAACTACCGAGGAGCGCATCTGAACTGTCGTTGCTACCTCAAGGGCGTGGCGTCAACGCCTTTAAGTTCCTTGTTTCTGAACCCTCTACCTACCATTGAGCAAAATATATCGCGGGAAGTACTGGATTTTCTTTCAGGAATTCGGACGATGACTCGGATCACCGGAAATTCGGAACAAGAAAACAAATGTTCAATGTTCATTATTCAGTGTTCAAAACAAGTTCACCCTCTAAATAAGGAAAACAGTAATAACATACGTTACCGCAGAGGGTGATGTTTTCCATAATAAAAAGCTAGGAGCAGTTTTGTCCCACCCTGGGCCTCGTTAGGTATGCACTACAAACTACCTCTGTGTATTGTGACCGCGACTATAAGATATGATCTCGTTTTCAGAAGTGCACGTGCTTTGGCCACACTAGAACAATCGCTGAGAACCATAATCGGTGAGTCTCATCACCAACGGCAGTTTCGTCAGGAGTGAGAAGCTGCATCATTGGCTCTCTAGCTCTCAGTACCGTCCACTGTAATACTTTATAGTACACTGACATGTGCAACTTAGATGACACGAGAAAGGAAAAAAAAAGCTTTGCACGTGCAGTTTTCTTGCATCGCGGCCGTTTTCCTGCATGCATTCGATAATCTTGAATCCATGCTGTGGGTGCAGTCTGCATGTCGGTGGTGTTTGACAGCACTATAAGATGGTGGGCTGCTGACAACAGCGGTGTGCTCAGGAGGGCAATGTCTGACTGGTTGCCCAGCAACAGCAGTTCCGTTAGGATTGCGACTCGTTAACTGGTTGCCTAGCAACGGTGGTGCTTTTCGCATAGAGCTGGGAAATCGACATTTCCATGGCGGTTTTAGTATTCTGAATCCCCTGAATCCTGATTTATCACTCTCAATGCGTATGAATTACGTTTTCGTCGGGAAATTTATAGGGTGTTGTAGGACGAGTGGTAACGATGCATCACGATCAGTTGCTGTGCCAGTCGTTTTTCCAATGGTGGATGCAAGAGATGAGAACAAGTAAACAGGACATTCATTAGAGAGAGAGAGTGAGTGAGTCAGTGAGTGAGTCAGGAGTGAGTGAGTGAGTGACAGACAGACAGACAGACAGACAGACAGACAGACAGACAGACAGACAGACAGACAGACAGACAGACAGACAGACAGACAGACAGACAGACAGACAGACAGACAGACAGACAGACAGACAGACAGACAGACAGACAGACAGACAGACAGACAGACAGACAGACAGACAGACAGACAGACAGACAGACAGACAGACAGACAGACAGACAGACAGACAGACAGACAGACAGACAGACAGACAGACAGACAGACAGACAGACAGACAGACAGACAGACAGACAGACAGACAGACAGACAGACAGACAGACAGACAGACAGACAGACAGACAGACAGACAGACAGACAGACAGACAGACAGACAGACAGACAGACAGACAGACAGACAGACAGACAGACAGACAGACAGACAGACAGACAGACAGAGAGACATCATATATCTGCCCTTTAGCTTCCTTTCTGCTCCGTATACTACATATACATGTATAGACGTGCAAAGACGATGGTGTTTTGTACCACTCAAAGTGAAGTACACACAGCCACGCACAACTTAGCGATTTAAAGCATGCACTCAATCCCAACGATGCGCCCCTAAACTTCAATAACAACAACTCAATTCCAAATGGTTTTGATACTTTTCCCAGACCAGATTGTGTTTCCCTTTCAACATTTCTCCATTGCAGCCGTTCACATTTTGTATATCCAAAAAGGATAG
Source organism: Imbricaverruca yamaguchii (assembly GCA_034440575.1). Classification (NCBI taxonomy): domain Eukaryota; kingdom Metazoa; phylum Arthropoda; class Thecostraca; family Neoverrucidae; genus Imbricaverruca; species Imbricaverruca yamaguchii. Next base: position 4,206 of record JAOTOL010000394.1, on the reverse strand, counting down.
CTGGACCAGTATAATTAATTTAGGTATTTAGTTTTCTAGCCGGACGAATGCATCTTCAGGTCTTAGAGGGTGAAGTTTCCCTTCTACAGATTGAGGCCCAATAGCGTTCTGCTGTAACGATGGCCACTGGCACACCGACCGCACGTAGCCGTTTATTTGTTTACTTCCTCTTGCAGTACCATAGCGATTGCGCTTCGAAGAAATATGGTATAAGGTACCCACGTCCCCATGCGCTGATATATTTGGTTCCTCCGTTATGTTATCATGCTGCATTGATTCTGTCCTATGGTGTCTTTTACCACTCAAAGTGAGTTACACAACGTGCTAACTATTGGCTTGGCTTGTTATATTATATCTTACACTCGAACCGGGAAGTATAATGGCAAACCCAGTGTTTTCCTTCGAGCCGTGGTACTCCCAGACTGATTGTCGAGCAATGCCAGTTGCCATGATGGTTGTGTTCGCAGTACCTCCGACGTCGGTGTAAGCTGAACGGGTGGCACGGGTGCTGGGTCTCGACATACCGCCTCATCCTTCCCGGGAGTTTACTTGGGCAGTGGACACACTGTCTCCTGGTGCCGATACTGAAACGGTGTGACGAGCTGTTCAGCTAATTAGGGGTTTGTGTACCACGTTGTGCGGCATAGCAATGCTATTCATATATGGCTGCAATTATTCAAGAAGTTCGCACAGGATCTCAAGGGGCGGGGATGGCCAAGCGGTTAAGGTGTTGCGCTAGGGGTGCCAAGGGTCCAGTGTTCGACACTAGCGCCGCTCGGGACATTTCCCAATCTCGCGGCCCATCGGCGAAACAGCGTGGGCGGCGCCATTAGCCGTGAATGTGCATCAAGCGCGTTGTGAATCACTCAATGAACAACACAGCATCTGAAAGAATAGAAGACGAAGGTCCTATTTGGGACCAGTCTCGTCGACTCTTTGAAGTCATTGTATTTGCTAACTCATTGTAAATAATGTCGTGTAGGCCGTGCTGCTCAAGCTCCAGGCTTATCGTGCCCTGTCAAAGGGTAGCATGCTTATGAATCGCTGTCTTGGTTTTCAGGTGCTACTGCGTTTCGTTTCAACTGTGGGAAGGGTCTTCTGCTTCAGCAGCCGACCTCTGGAATTGCATCGCAGTGCCATATTAACAGCGCCAACTACAGCAACAGCAGTCAGTGGTCTGTGCGCACCAACGACACCTCGCGACAACCCACGACTCAGTCTGCAGCGAGTTCGTATGACTGTGGCGTATGTGGAAATGTATTCAAGAAACGTGCATGTCTGCTTCAACACCGCAGAGTGCACGCGGGTACGAAGTTGTCCAGTGGCGATAATCTTGTCAGACATTCAAACCAAATCACCAAAACGTTTCTTCAAACGTCGACATTGGATAAGCACAAACGAATCCACACCGGAGAGAGACCTTACAGGTGCAATCTATGCATCAAGACGTTTACTGCCAAGATGGGTTTGAAATTACATATGAGAACCCACACTGGGGAACGACCATACACGTGCAGATTGTGCTCCAGAGCTTTTACTACATCGAAGAGTTTGAATCAACACATGATAATCCACAGCGGAGAGAGACCTCACCGGTGCAATCAATGCATCAAGACGTTTACTGCCAGGAGGGATTTGATAGTGCATATGAGAACCCACACCGGGGAGCGGCCATACACGTGCAGATTGTGTTCCAGAACGTTTGCTGGATCGGGGACTTTGCACAGACACATGATGATCCACACCGGAGAGAGACCTCACCGGTGTGAGGTATGCGATAGGGCGTTTGCTGTCAAGTGGTATTTACTTAATCACATGAAAACACACACAGGACAGAAATACTACGCGTGTGAGACATGTGGCAGAACGTTTACTACCAAGGGAAACTTAGTTAGTCACATGAGAATCCACACCGGAGAGCGGCCTTACACATGTGAGATATGTGGCAGGTCGTTTTTTGTCAAGTCATACTTAGTTGCTCATATGACCACCCACACTGGAGAGCGACCTTACAAATGCGGGACATGTGGCAGTTCGTTTACTTTCAAACCCAACTTAATTAGTCACATCAGAATACACACTGGAGAGCGACCATACACATGTGAGACATGTGGCAGGTCATTTACTGTCAAGGGACATTTAGTTCGTCATATGAGAACCCACACCGGAGAGCGACCTTACACATGTGAGGAATGTGACAGGTCGTTTAGTAGCAAGGACAGCTTAGTTATTCACATCAGAACGCACACTGGAGAGCGACCTTACACATGCGAGACATGTGACGGGTCGTTTACTCTCAGAACCAGCTTAATTAGTCACATCAGAATACACACTGGAGAGCGACCCTACACATGTGAGACATGTGACAGGTCATTTACTGTCAAGGGACATTTAGTTCGTCACATGAGAACCCACACCGGAGAGCGACCTTACACATGTGAGGAATGTGACAGGTCGTTTAGTAGCAAGGACAGCTTAATTCGTCACATCAGAACGCACACTGGAGAGCGACCCTACACCTTGTGAGACATGTGACAGGTCATTTATTGTCAAGGTACATGTAGTTGGTCATATGAGAACCCACCCCGGGGAGCGGCCTTACACATGAGATATTTGTGAGAGGTTGTCTAGTAGCGAGATCAGCTTAGTTCGTCACATGAGAATCCACACCGGAGAATCTCTGTGAGGTATGAGGCAGGGCGTTCCCTGAGACGGCTCCCTTGGTTAGACACATGAAAGCCCACACTGGTGGGCTGTCCCGCATGTAAGACAACAGATATTTGTCAGCGAGGGTGTGAACGGTTCTGCACGTGAAGGCTGACGCTGAAGGGTGTGCTGACGTTTGTGACATGGGAACTCTCGACACCTAACATCGACTGTGCTGATGTTGGTGTTGTCGAAGCATATTGTGGAACGCCGAACATGGTTATTAATTGGGTTTGGAAGTCCGATGATGTGGCTCAGCATTGAGCTCGTTGTCACCATCGTTTGTACTGTTGAAATACAGGCCGTTTATCTGCCCTAGTCTGAGACATTGCGTACGATGTGTACACCAGGTGGCGCAGACTGACGAGCCAAGTGTAACATCGCGAAGTATAGTTAGTTCCATGTCGAAATGTTCAACGCAAAGCATAACTGCGGAAGTCAGTGGCTAAAAACAACAGCAGGATACATTTTCATGGGCGCAGTCGATGGGGCTTTACCCATGGGATCAAAATATTTTGAAATTTTCCGCACGCTTTCCCCCTGGTGGAGTTGCAGGGGATTGAGTGATCCAATGATCCGGCGGACTAGTCTACCGGTGGGGGGCCAGCCCATGTGTTCCTCGTTCATCCTTCCATCCCCACGTCTCCATTCCAATGTCCATCCCTTCTCAACATCCGTGTCCTTCACCCTATTTCTCTACAGCAGCAGCCTTCCCTACAGTCAGTAGGTATGATCACTTTCCTTCTGCGCACCTGCTCGATTGTAAGGGGGTAGTCGCGCCCCCTCGGCCCGTCCCTGGTGTTGATGCAGTCCTGGATGCGGAGGTTGCCCGTTGTACGGTGCTAGTTGTGACGGTGAGCAACACACCTCTTTGGCCTTGATATTTGTGAGGGTGGGCGGCCCAGCACGTCCCGTCAGCTTTCGGCTCGGGAGCTTTTTTTCAGGCCTTATGACATTCGATACTGCCAGAAGCTTCTTTCTTTTTAGCAGCTTGGACCTCCTTCATCCCTCCAGGATCCCATGTTCTGCTTCACCCGTATGCCTGCCCCTTGTGGCTTCTTACCGGCTTCGAAACCTTTCCGATGGATCGGGGTCCTCTCGCGGCTAGGTATCAGCTCAGGGGCCCTCCTTAGAGATCGGGGCGGAGATGGCTGAGTGGTTAAGGTGTCGGGCTACGGGTACCAAAGGTCCAGGGTAAGACTCTAGCGCCACTCAGGACATTTCCCAATCCCGCGGCCCACCGGCGAAACAGTGTGGGTGGCGCTATTAGCCGTGAATGTGCATGAAGTGTGTCCTGAATCAACCAATAAACCCCTTAGAGATCCAGGACCTCTTCTGTCAGACAGCAGCCTCACTTTCAACGGCTTGGGCTCCATCCATCAGTGCAGAGGCTCCTGTACGGCTTGAACCTTATGGGTTGGCCCAGGGGCCCTTTCGGATGACACGAGGTCATCTTCGGCAACTGGAGCCCCTCCATAGTCTCATGGGTCGTCTCTCTCT
>JAOTOL010000393.1:17500-60024 GCA_034440575.1 Imbricaverruca yamaguchii | reverse complement strand
TTTTGGATATGGCTGGAGTACAGTGACAAACAAAAGTTAGGGAAGCATCAATTATTCCAAAATGTGCTACACTCCATTTTATTTATAAACAAACACTCCCTAGAATTTCCCAAAACTCTGGCTGGGTTCTAGGTATGCACTCCACAATTAAGATTTTTACCCATTGGTTACCTAGCCATTGTATAGCTAGGTACCTATTTTATGTTAGCTTAAAAGTAACTATATGAGCCAGACCAATTTGTGATGTTTTTGATATAGCTTTCCCATTGTCTTACTGATAATAGTATATGTAGATAGGTACCCATACCCATCCTACCTATATTCATAGATAACAGTAAGCAATCTGTTTCCTCATTGTTTGCTACAGTAAGCAATCTGTCTACCTATTGCACATTTTGCACATATTGTCAACTATTGCACACCTTTCATGACATTGTATGGTAGCACATTATTTCCTGTTAGCACTAACACTTGTGGAAGTGGAGCATTAGATCCATTAGATGAGCATTAGATGAGCTTCAAAGCATTAGATGATAGGTGAATCAACCTAGTGTCCATACTTCCATCATATCCATATCCATATCCATATCCATCAATCATACCTAGTGGCCTAGAAACTGTCACTAACCATCTGTTCATGCACAGTAGGTCTTCATTGTACTCTCTCTAGGTATGGTATTTTACACTTGTATTGTGCTGAATACCAACTGTCAATGCACCCATGGTTTGTGAGCCTTAGAAGTGTGGGACTTAGAAGTGTCGTGAATTTAAGCTGGCTTAAATAGAAAAGCCAGTTTAAACTGGCTTAAATTAATAAAAGCTACTGGCTGCCATAAATTGAATTTAAGCCAGCTTTTTTCCATCCCTACCTACACATACATACTATTATCAGTAAGACAATGGGAAAACTATGCCAAAAACAGCACAAATTGATGTTGCTCAAATAGTCACTTTTCATCTAACATAAAATAGGTACCTAGCTATCAAATGACTATGAACAGTCAGTATAATATGTACCTTGCTACATATTATCTGCACAGAATCTTGCTGCAGAAAGACTTAGACGAGCTTGTGGTAGATTAGAAAATGGCAAATTTAATTTAATTTTGATAAGTGCAAAATCATGCATGTTGGTAGGTAGCATATCAAGGCTCCATACTTGATGGGTGGGCAAGTACTATCTGTGACATCTGGAATGTTGTGTCCAAGCTTGGTCCCCTAGTTATGAAAAAAAAGATTGTTGGCTTTTAGAGAGTACAAAAGAGGCAATAAAAATGGTGAATTGTATGGGCAACCTGGCATATGAGGAAAGATTGAAGAAATTGAATATGTTTTCACTTAGATATAGAAGGCTGAGAGGAGATCTCATCAAGGTCCTTCAATTTGTACATGGTCAGGAACAGGGTTATCTCAGGGAACTGTTTGAATTTAACAGAAATGATGGAATTAGAGGTCATCAATTCCAAATTAAAGTTCATCACAGCAGGACAAGGTTAAGACAGTCCTTCTTCACCAACAGGGTAGTAGAACACTGGAACCAGCCGCCAGAAACCATTGTCAGAAGCAACACACTGAACATCTTTAAGAACAGCATAGACAATCATTACAAGAATAGTGGTCTTGTTTTTCTGTATTCCAGGGAGAGTTGATCAACACATTTGGTGGACAACTGGTTCAGTGTAGAGTGCAACCAAGAAGGGCCCTTGTGGCTCATAGTTGCACTGATCTTTTATGTCTTTATGTCTACTATCTCCCTCAATGCCAGTAGTCGGATGTCAAAATTATGGTATTTACAAATACCATTTCTTACTACCAGCATCCAGGGAGCTACATGTTAGACCGACTGTATCTAATGGGTAAACATCTGGCTTGTGGAGTGCCTACCCAGAACCCAGGCAGAGTTTTGGGGAATTCTAGGGAGTGTTTTTTTGCAAATAAAATGGAGTGTAGCACATTTTGGAATTATAATTGATGCTTCCCTAACTAATGTCCATCACTGCCCTCCAGCCATACCAGAAATATAATTTAAGCCAGAGTGGCTTAAATTAATTTATGCCAGCCAGTTTAAACAATGGTTTAAACCACCAGGTGGCTAAAATTCGCTATCCCTATATTGTATGCATTGCCACCAACTGCAGTGCAATGCCTGCTGAGTAGGTACCTACACACCAAAATATATTTTCTAATTACATTTAGGTGACTATATTTTACTCAAATGTAATTCATATACCAAGATTTTCACCTGAGCTTGATGGTTGATGATCCAGTGCTGGCTGGCAAGTCCAGTCAAATCGCCTGCCAGGGCCAAAATGGCTATCTCTTAACCTTGGTAGACCTGGGTGCTTTACTTTTGAATGTTTGTAAATGCTCTGTGCTGTACCTTTCCAATCGCAATGTCCACATCTACAGGATGACCTTACTATCTTTGTCACCCTTACGCCCTGGCCTTGAATAGAGTCTGTTTCTGGAGTCTGTTTAAGACCGAACCACTTCATTTGGTCTCATATAAGTCAGAAAATGAGAAGAAAAAAAATCGTTTGATTAAGACTCCAGATAATTCGAACTTGGTAGTTTTATCTTGCCGCACTCATTCACCACTCACCAATTATAAAGAACCGTGATCAATTCCAAATTTCACTCTTCGTCGCACATCGTCGCGTTTAAAATGGAAATGGACGGATTTGAAAGCGAGGGAATGCGCGTAAAAGAATGATATTCTTCTAGATTCTTTCCAACGATTTTAATGAAATTAAAAATATTATCGTACATCCTACATGAAAAAATGGATTAAAATTCAAATTGTTTTAAAAAATCAGCTAATGTTATAAATTATTCATTACTTAACGTAGGTCTAGTGTTGTTTTAGTACCCGTGGTCTAGTCGCTTGCCTCCAAAGCCGCTGAGTATACCATAGTTTGGTACTTCCGTACCGCTGCCATCTAGCATAAAGTGGGACCGGCACGAGGACAACCACCGGCGACCAGAAGGCATGCCATTGGCTCTGTACTAAACGGGAGACAATTTTGTCGTCGGCGGTCGTCTGAACGATGGAATGGTTGTCTCGACGATACTGTGTTGCCGTTGAGTCATTTTTTTTTGCCGCTGAGCGTACTAGATGAAACCCAAAAGCGTACGCTGGGAATGAAGAAATGGTAGCGTGGCGGTGGGTGGTAGAGGTCTGCACGGTATAACATTTCTAGAGGTCTGCACAGAAGACATTTCCAGTCCCGGTCCAATCTGATTCGTTTCAATCCTGCGTACCTTGACACGGATATCGTGACGTAGTCAATTTTATGTACAGTAGGTACCATTTATATGATTTCACATATAATATTTCTAATGATATGGAAATGTGGTCGCCAAAAGTCCCCGTTCGTGGTTGTCGTCCACGACGACAGAACGATACGATTTTTTAGCCCTGCCCATCGCTATAAAGTAAGTGCCGCGAGATGGAAGCCTTTCACATACTACATTCCTTAGCTTAAGCTCGTAGTTTCACGCTGACAATAATGGTACTGTTCTGAAGGAAAAAAAGAGGCGCCTACAGATTTTGGTTGGTTACTTGGAAGAAAACGACTTTATTGGAGGAAGTTCACTACTTTGCATCTTCCGCGCCGCTCATCCAATGTCCATATGTAGTTACGGAGCGGGAGGGTGACGCATCGCACACGTCATAAGGCAACCTGCGCGGAAAGATGCGCAGAAGCTTATGATTTTACCTTTGTATACGGCCTTGGCCGGTCCCAAGTAAATGCGCGCCTTTTGCCTCCCCGATGACACTTTCAGGTTTTGGGAGCGGCTTTTGTGGATATAGATATCTAGCAGACAGTGTTCGGGAATAAATTGAGGTGGGTTTGAACAGCGAAATACCCCAGTTGAGTTATTGATTAAAATACACACACCAGCTTAGTTGTCTACACAAAGGTAGGTATGTCGCCAGATTGCCTAGGTTTGGTTTGGATGATGCTGGCCGTGATGCGGGTCGTGTTATCCGAAAATAACAGTACAAGGTAGCTCCTTATTACGGTCATTTTGTTGTCTAGTGTTGGTGGAAAAAATATTCATTCAGGATCGCATGCTCATGAACACCATTGAGAGAATACAAATCATTTCTGCCAAAAGTGCTTAAGGGAATTAACACCGAAGGAGGCAGTTTTATAGTACAAAATGTCTTTCCATCTAGTTGGTTTAGATCCTTCCAAGTCAGTAAATTTGCAGTCTAAGGCAATTTTGTATTTCCTGGAATTGCTTTTGCCAATGCAATGTTTATGCATGTGCTGAACATGCTGTGACTTCGTTTTGTCTGCAAATGTTGGGGGACTGAGTTGGGCAGTTCTCAGTTTCCCAACTTCAGTTGGGAGGCAACATAGCATCTAAAATTGTTGTTATTTTGATTGAGTAGTAGTAGGGAAAATAATGTTAATTTGAGTAGTGGTAAGGAGACAGTAGTCGATGTGCCCCTAAACCCCAATAACTAACTAACTAAGGAGACAGTAGGTGGTTTTACAGCAGCCTTTTGCTCAAGTCACATGGTCTCAGGAGCAGGATAGAGGGAGAAGACCTGGTATAGTGATCTGCATAAATTAAAGCAACCAAATGTAATTCTCATCAGTTTTAATTGGAAAATAGGTTCTGTTGTCACTTCTGCTGAAATATGTAAAATTAAACTTACAAACATAAGCAAATTGCAATACACTTTCCAATTTATGTGGAGACTGCATTCTGTTCTATTGTATCTGGCATCCAATGAATGACTTCCAGATAACAAATGTGTGCTACCATTGAACTAGTGAAGGATGTGGCTATAAGCCCACTGCCTAAGCAATGGTAGATCAAATGATAACAAAGTATACTTAATGGAAATACATCTCATGCCTCAGGAAGTACCAATATTTTGGCATTAAACTGAAGTCTTCCTGAAAGGGCACCATTCTGATTGTAGGGGTGGAATTTTTACATGGGGGCATGGCACATGTCCCCAATGCCCCTGTATCTGCCTCTGCCAGCCATACATTCTACTTTTAGTACTAATGCAGTCAAGCCTTTAAGCATGTACCCATGCAGAATAAAAGTAATTTCAGATGCCAAACATTCACCAAATTGTGTCATTAAGAAGGATGAACAATCCTACAGAGAATGGGATTGGGTGTATGATCTTTTCCTGGATATCATTTTGCCATTCAGAATATTATCCATGCCAGGCAATTATGCACTTGTGTTTGATAAGGCATCATGTCAAGTTGGTGAATGACTGCAAGCTTTTTGTTCTTTGATAAACATGCCTGAAGCTGACAAGTTCAAAAGGCAATACATTTTCCTCTTCCTCTCCTACTCTTCTCTGAAATAGGTGATCTTTCTTCCCTGGAACAAAAACATAGCAGGCAAAGAACAAGAGTTGTCCAGACACCAGCTGTGCTGGAAATGCTGGACCATTCCAAGTTTGAGCTCAAGAGAGGATGAGTGGACACATGGATCCTTCCTAGACAGTCTGTCATAATTAACCATATGACTGTGACCAGTGACCACATGTCCCCTTGGCCATGTGGGTCAGCATGCATGTTGGATGGTGGTGTTGAAGGAGGGATTAACTAATCACTTTTGTTCCCCTCAGTCCACACCCAGCAGTTCCCATGTGTTCACATCCTGGTCACTGGTGTACATTATCTCTCAGATGAAATTGTTAGCTGAACTGTAGATATCTTGATTGGTCCTAGATTCTCCTAAAATGCATTAGGTTCAGTTTAAGTTGTGTTTTTATGTCTTGAATTCCATTTATTCACTTAAGTATATCACAAAAGGAAACAAACCAGGGCAAGGTGCCAGAACAATGCCAGATCATACACATAATGAGTGTCCTGTTTGATTCATACACCCTCATTTCAACTATGGCTTCAATATTTTATGCTCTTCTGGCAAGCTATCTGTGTAGTGACTACAATTGAGCTGCTGGATTTAATTTTGAGCTGCTGCACCAAATGGTCAATATGGAGTTGGTGTACATTCCCTCTCAGCTGAAATTGTTAGCTAAAGTGTGGATATCTTAACACATGCCCTGGACAGCCTCTGAAAATTATGTGCACTGGAGGGGTCAGATTCTGCCCCCCAAGATCTTGGCTCCTATTAAAGCTGAAGCAACAAAATTTGCAGGGTGGATGGGTACAGTAGTTAACTGTTGTGTGCAAATTTCATGTCCTTAGGTCAATATCTTCAATGTCAAATGAGGTCAAGCTAACCATTTTCTCATTTTGGGTGGCTTGGCTTGTCATTATTATGGACTCCTGTGATTGTGTTTAAATGCTCCAAAATGAGCATCAATGGTGTTTTGGACACTACTAATGATGAAGTACAGATGCTAGGTCTGGCATTTGACCTCAGGTCACCTATAAACCAGCACTATCAGGTCATTACGTGCTCCAGTTACCAAAACCGTGCCGGTCGCCGACTGCATTGTTGGGCGGCTCTGCGCTATCGACTTTGCAAAGAGAGGAACGAAGTACATAAACAAAGTATGGAATTGCTTAAATACGCAATGACAAGCAGTTGTTTTCAGGATGTGTATTGAGTAGGATGCAAAGTGACATCAGTTGCATGACAGTCATTTGCATTTATGAAACATTCCAGTTCACCAGGTTTCGTTCTGTTTACCTGCCATGAATTTGTCCTGAGGACCTTGGTGACCTAACATGACTGGAACTATATAGCATAACAATATACATCAAACAAGTCACTAATGTTGTCAAGAACACTTCCCTTTTGCCAATATATGGAAAGTGCATTAGCACCGGTTTTTGTGGTCTGGTGCTGAGACATTTTATTTTTGCTTTTATGGCTCCTAAGTCAAAAGATTTTCGGTTCATTTTCGTTTTTCATGCTTTAAGCAATGCACCAGTCATTTCTAAGCAGGTACACTAGGTGTATATCACCTAGGCATACCTGCTTATATTGCCAACAATGGTGCATACCGCCTGGTAAAATCTGGAGTTATGTACGAAAAACTGGAGGGCTGGGCGGATTTCGCGCCCCCTGTTCAGAGCGCATGTTAATTGGTCCTAGCTTATCATAAAATGCATTAGCTGATATGGAAAGTGATATGGATATTGTATTATGTTGGCGTACAAATGTTTGTTGCGCATCTGCTCCCACTATTGACCACACATCTATCCTTTCTTTGTAAATATCTGTGAGCTCAACCCAGACTGTCCGTAACAGCCACTGCACGTGGAGGACATGTATTGTTGAATAAATAAATAAATAAATAGCTTCAGTTTAAGTTATGTTTTTATCTTTGGGCACCCTTTATTCACCTTGGTGAATCAAAACAGAAAGCAAACCAGAGCAAAGTGAAGCACTGACATCGAGTGCAGCATGCAAGTGGGCACATGCACATTTTCACCAATGACTATGAATCAGGACATCCAGGAGTGACATGAACTTGATGAGGCCTAAGACATTTGATACATCATGTTTGAACTAAGTCTGTTACTCAACACTGTGTCAGTTTCCTCTTAAAGCTTTTGTATTTGATTCCATGAGGACAGTATTTTTATTTGCAATGCCCTGTCTTTTTTGTTTGTTTGTTTATGGGGTCCTACTGTTTGCTACAGGCCCTGATCTTTCTCTTTGAAATTAAGTTAGATCATTTGCCACCTTTAATGTACTCAAGCTTCAAACCACTGTCATGAGTCTAGATCATGCAGACTCTCATGAGTCCAGGGGCGGTCCGAGGCATCAAAATCGGATGAGGCAGTCACCACTGCCCCCCCCCCGCCTCCAAAAAAAAAAACAAGAGAAAAAAATCGTCGGATTTCAACCACTATTTTTCGGTTCCTAAAATTCGGAATTTGTTTGGTACCTATACTTTTCAGACAAAAATATCCATGCAATTTTGCTTTAAGGTATTTTTTGGACTTGGATTTTTACCAATATACTCATGATGAAGCTAGTGTGATCACTAATTTCCTCTCCAAATGCTTACTTTTCATCTGCCAAGCAAAATAACAAAAAGAAAGTGACTGAGTTAGGTAACATGGCATAAAAATAAGGTGTAAAATGAAATGTAATATGCCCATTTCCTAGTCTAGCCTAACATTAATGAAAAAAGAACATAATTCCCATAAAAAAGGAAAATTGTTTTTTGTTTTTCAAAATTGACAGCATAAAATCCAAATGCAATGGATCACTTTTTAATGGAAGAATTCAAACCTCCCAAATGACCCCTTTGTTTGCTTTCTGGAGGAAACAGGACATGTGGAAAACATGTCCTGTGAATACCTTAAAGCACAATAATAAGATGTCTTGCATGAATTATCATCAGCATTTCCTAAAATGAGTATGGCGACATGTGCCCATTCCACAGAAGCACAGCAGATTGGAGAGAGGAATTAACAATAACCAAATCAATTTTTGGCCAGACAACTATACATTTGCTGGACCTGGAAATGCATTGGATCATACACTAAGGATCCAAGTTTGTATAAGATACAAATATAAGTTTATTCAGGGTTTCAGAGTCCCTAAAAAAACATCATGGAGCAATTGGGAAGGAATCATCAACAAAATTTCCGCATGTGTCAACCAATTATTGAATTTAATCGTAGCTGGCCACATTTAGAAATTGCCAACATCTCCTTCCACTCTCCCTACCAAACTTTGTTCGCACTTGCAGGGCTAGAGATCTCTCACAAAGTCAGGGGATCCGAGTTCATGTTTCCAAGGCATATTTTCACAGTGCATATGGGAAATGACAAACTATGATTAGCAGGACACCAAACCAGGGGGTCCAGACCACAGACTACCTCCAGGCATGTGCACTTGGTTACCAACTATGAGGAACTTGAACAGTATTATAAGCCCAAAGATCAGACCAAGCATTTGGTCAGACTAAGCCTGGTTTTCAATTGGGAACAGTTCAACATACCAGTACAAATTGGATGCATTGGAAGATCCAGAGTTGGTTTTGAGTTGCTTAGCAGTGCCAAGCAAAACTAATTATCAGATTTATTTGGATATTTTGGACACGTTTCTAACCCCTTGAATTTGGCATCAAATGATTCTAGTTTTGCATACATTGTGTACCATAGACCAATTCTACCGATTCTGCTGCAAAGCAGGCTGTTAGGGGAGATAGCTGAGAAGGATCACATCAAACCCCAGTCTTAGCCCACCGTTTCTGAACGCTCTTGAGCAGAATTTCTCACCACTTGTACCAAGCCCACAGTGTCGCACAATTCCTTAATTTCATGAATCAATGGGAACTTTTTGTGTGAAGCATGTTTCGATGTAGCCTGAAAGTCAACTTGCAAACAATTTCCTCTGACTGTGCAATTCACTCCGCAGAAACGTTTTAGCTGGTCTTGCGAAGGCTGCTTTTTCTTTCTTTTTTATACCATATGCTTCATATAGGAACGAAAGTGCATAATATGGTGGCATTTGGATTAAAGCTGGCCTCACCCTTATGTATTTAAGATTAACATTAGAGCTGTTCCAAATTGAATATGTAAATCTTAACTGAAATTTTCACGATAATTACGAATCACCAATGAGCGTTTCACGTCAACTTATTAATTTTGTGATTTTCGAATGGATAAGAGCATCGCCATGTACGAAAATAACACCAGAAAGATTTTTCAGCTCTACTGAGGTGAGGCACTGCCTTAAGTGCCTTAGTGGGTGGACTGCCCCTGCATGAGTCTCAAGAGTCATCTTCTGCCCTTAAGCTTTCTGAGGAGGAGATTCGTGTTGACCTGGGAAGAAAGCCAAGACACTGCTAACTTGCTAACTCCAATAAGCATCATCATCACCAGAAGAAAGGTCTTGCTTGTTATGAGGCATCACATATTTCCCCAGCATAATGATGTCTTCTCTGAGCATTACCAATTTCATCTTCCAAACTGTGTCATCTCCATGTTTTTTATTTACCAATGTTTTCTCATGTTTGAATAGGATGTTTATTCATGACATATTAGGTTGGCTCTTATAATCATGGTTGAAGTGTTTTTTTTTTGTCTTAGGTACTGCTTATTGCATCATTTATTCATGATTTTTTTATTGGTGATTTTCTTATTTTTAAGTACGGCCAAGATGGAGGAGATCAAGCAAGATGCTGCAGCCAACAACAAGAACCTTATTATCAACTACCTGCCTCAGACCCTCACAGATGATGCATTCTGCACAATGTTTTCCGAGATTGGTGCCATCCAGCAGTGTAGAATTATGAGGAATATGCAGGTAAACCTGATCAGATTGACATCACATTTCTTCATCTCAGTAATTTCGTTGTAGCAGGCAACTGTAAAACCTAGATCTAGTGAATGCCACCCCTGTTTAATCATGTTTTACCAACTTGTTCTGCGTACATTTTTCAAGTTGTTCATTGGCACCCTGTGAGACCATGCGACCGTAAATGGCTGCACGGGTTCTGTTTGTCTCAGCCATAATTTAGCAGTACTGTCTTTCGCTACCCAATAGATACAGTTATCTGCATTCACACTGGAGACGCAGTTTGCAATGCTTCATCAACACAAGATGTGCTGTGTTTGTATGCTGGTGTTTGGAGGCTTCATGTTGATTTTGCTGAGGTGTTCTATTCATGATGCCATATTTTTCATGCATGAGGGTTGCATTGTTTGTTAGCATCATTAGTGTGTGCTTGTTTACAACTGCTATATCAGGGGCAATAAGAACTATTCGCAATGAGTTTTGCTTTTTGATTCCTACTCTGTGTACTATTTATGGGCATTGCACAACTGTCCCATGGAGGATCATATTGTTTACCATTGTATGACTTGCACATGTTCGTTATGCAGTTATTAGGTTTATGCAATAGTAAAGCTAACCAAGTAAATCGCCGTGTCTTTGTCAAGACAGGAGTCCCACCAGATGATTGATACTATTGCATGACACAAGGGCTGGCCGCCCCGGTAGCTCAGTTGGTTAGAGCGCTGGCCTGCACTGGTCTCCCCTGTACTGGCAACACAGGGTTCGAGTCGCTTCGCGCGCTCGCATTTAGCCCCCGGCCGGGAGTGTCAGTTGGCAGCTGGCCCAATAAGGCCGGGGACGAGCTACCGGGCGGCCGTGTCGGTGGATTGGCGGCACGTTAAACTTTCGGTCTAAATTCTGCCGTTGAACTGGAGTTCATGGGTCGGGTGGTGGGGCCAGGGTTCACGCAACAAGCTCTGCTTAGCAATAGAACCCTGGTTCATGAAGCCATCCCATCAACAACTCGGATTAAATTTATATTTAAAAAAAAAATTTAAAAGAAAAAAAGGGCTCAGGATTCGGTGAAATTACCAACTCCATTGGTTTCCCTTCTGTCCACCTAATTCCATCTTTTTTTTTTACCTGACCAGCAACCTAGTCGGACAGGGTTTAAAACATTTGAAAAATTGATGGTTTCTAACTCAGTCTGAGTTTATGGGACCTGAGTAATCCCCCATGTGGGTCGCTCTTCCACAGCACTTGATATTTTGTGCCAAGATATAATGTGCCACCTATTTTGTCTGCCGGATGTTTCGGCCGGCTGACGCTGAGCTTGCTTGGTGTCTGGTTCGCAACTCAGCAAGCCTGCAGACAAGGCCAGTTGCTGTGCACAATGCCATTGCCAATCGCTGTGCACAATGCCATTGCCAGCTGTTGTGCACAATGCTATTGTCAGTCGCTGTGTGCGCACTGGGAGGCGTGACGATGATTCAATGATTCATCAACACCACCTATTGTCTGATGTAATCTTCATCTAGTGTGGTCAGCTCTGAAGAGGGAAATCTAGCCAGCGGCTTGCACATTCAGCACACGAGCCTTCCACATGTGCCTTCAGGTCCGAGTTTTGGTCTGTTTTTTTTTTCGTAGCGAAATCACTGGAATGCCCCGGCGCCGTTCCTCTTTAATATACAAATTCACAATTAACCCATCACTGTTACCGGAGGTACCAGGGTTCGAAGCATGGCCTAGTCCTGTATGCTTGCCATCCAGAACATTATGCTTTCCAGAAATTCACTCCCTCCTTACTCACAAAGCAATTGAATGTAGTTGTTTGAAGGTGGGTGTAGACCTGCTGATGTCTGAGAAACATATCCCGGCACTGGGAAGCCAAAAAAGGACTGCTTTAGATCCGAAATAAAAAATCAGTTTCCAAATTGGAATGAGGTAAAAATTGTTCTCCAGATCCAACAGGTTTATAAAACACAAACCCAACCCTGGTGAATTCACGACTTGAGATGTATTTGGTGCCGCACTTGTTTCCGGGTGTGTCCGCCGCTACTGTGTTACACGCGAATGCATGTCGATAACAATGATGTTGT
This sequence comes from Imbricaverruca yamaguchii, assembly GCA_034440575.1. Classification (NCBI taxonomy): domain Eukaryota; kingdom Metazoa; phylum Arthropoda; class Thecostraca; family Neoverrucidae; genus Imbricaverruca; species Imbricaverruca yamaguchii. The sequence goes on along the minus strand of JAOTOL010000393.1, from coordinate 47,728 downwards.
TATAATATCGATACTGTTATTCCGTCGATAATGCATACGTTGTTGGAGCATGTCGTAGACCGTAGTCCAATACTTCAATGCATGCCAATTTATTGTGGTTACATGATAGCTTAGATGACATCGGGGAAGTCCATGGCGCTCTTTCTCTGCCGTTTCACGCATGGCGTGCTGCAGCCGGTGTTGACCAGCCACCGGGCGTTTGCAGACGGGCTACAGTTTCGGCTATGGCTTTGTCCAGTACACCAACCCGGACGACTCTGACAAGGCTATCGCCGCGCTGGACGGCCGACAGCTGCTCAACAAGAAGATCAAGGTGTCGTTTGCGAGACCGCCCGGCCAGGACATCAGGGACACCAACCTCTATGTCCAGTACCTGCCCAAGTAAGCCCACCCTCGCCACGCCAAGAGGCAAAGACAGGGGTGTCCCGCAGCACAGCCAGCATCTATTCGCATCCACTGAGAGGGAAGTCGGAAATAATGTCACATGGAAAGCCAGGACTGTTGCTGTTAGTTGGCAGATGCAGTGATATGTTTTGAATTGTTTCAGTAAATGTGTTGTGAACATCTCTTTTGATTAACTATAATTTAATTGCATCACCATTTGCCCAGTAAATCTCATCTGTTCACTAACCTAGCATTAACCGGGGAAGGGAGTGCGTGTCAAGCTTCATGGCCCATGCAATCGATGAACCCTAAAGCCCCCGGAGGTGAAATCTTCCCCCGCCGAATATTCGCGATAATCTGAAAACGCTTTGAAATATCCACGACATTTTCAATAGCTGTCAATTCGTCAGCGATACGCTTTGTGCCGACACAAGACTGTGTGGTCGTGACGTGTCAGGCGTGAGTGGCACCATGTCTGGCGGCTGTTTTAAACACATCAGTGCACACAAACCGACATCGAAGTCGCACGAATGGAACTGACGCCTGTAAACAAGAAGTAAGCTAATTAGTTGATAATTGACGTTTTATGTCGTTGTCTTACACTAGTATTTCACTTCGTAATATCGGCATGTCGTACTTAAACATTTTGACTAAGTGACTTCAAAATTTTAACCATTGAATTTGATACTTCGGGAATATATCAAACAAACTGTCGCAGAAATGACTGAAGGATGTTTCTCATAATGTCAGGCAATTATGTATACAAATGACTGAGTTACGGCTTCAAGTGTACCGCAGTGACTATACTGTGTGACGGCGAGGCGCAGTACCTGCACTGCGTCATCGCGACGGCTGGTGGCGCAGCAGCCGCCAGACGGCCTTAATGCACACTCAGAACATGATCTCTCTTACTGCCATACGCATGCAACATTGTATGTTCTCTGATACCGCACGTCGCAGCGCTATCGATTGTCGTTTGAGTTTGTTAACCTGTCCGACCCTTCGTGAGATAAACAGGACGCAATATTTGCCCCCCCCCAGCCCAGGTCATTGGTGTGCGGCTGAGGTGCCCGGCCGATGCGTTGTTACCAAACACGCAGCTTCCCGCAGCACGTGTCGGGGACGAGTAGTCTAGGGGTAAGTTGCTCGTCTCACAATCGAAAGGTTGTGGGTTCGAGTATCACCGTCGCTACTCTTCGCCCGCGACCAATCGGCGTGAGTGATTGGCAACGCTACATGACTCGACAGTCGATGTGTCTTAAAACCAATAATCAACCAACCAACCAACCGCAGCAAGTGTCAATGCCAGCAGAGCAGAGCAATATACAGAGTTTCATTCATAAAGTTCTGTCCCAACTCAACTCGTCCAACACCACCACAACACCCCACCCCACCCCACCCAACGTCACCGCCGCACGTGTCATGACCGCCGTTTGACCGACCACGCCACAGGAACATCGAGGAGAGCTACCTGGACGAGTTGTTCTCCCAGTACGGCAAAATAGTGCAGCGTCGCCTGCTGTTGGACAAACAGACTCAGCAGCCGCGCGGCGTGGCGTTCGTGCGGTTCAGTCGGCGCGAGGACGCGCAGGCGGCCATCGCCGGCGTGAACGGCCGCACCATGCCCGGCGCCACCCGGCCCATCAACGTCAAGGTGGCCGAGGACTACAGCAAGTCCAAGCAGATGCACATGATGCAGTACATGGCGGGCGGCGCGCCCACCGGCAGCTACATGGGTGAGCGGCTCGTGGGCGGCCTCTGGTGAGCGGCTCGTGGGCCGCCTCTGGTGAGCGGCTCGTGGGCGGCCTCTGGTGAGCGGCTCGTGGGCGGCCTCTGGTGAGCGGCTCATAGGCGGCCTCTGGTGAGCGGCTCGTGGGCGGCCTCTGGTGAGCGGCTCGTGGGCCGCCTCTGGTGAGCGGCTCGTGGGCGGCCTCTGGTGAGCGGCTCGTGGGCGGCCTCTGGTGAGCGGCTCGTGGGCGGCCTTTGGTAGCGGCTCGTGGGCGGCCTCTGGTGAGCGGCTCGTGGACCGCCTCTAGTGAGCGGCTCGTGGGCCGCCTCTGGTGAGCGGCTCGTGGGCCGCCTCTGGTGAGCGGCTCGTGGGCGGCCTCTGATGAGCGGCTCGTAGGCGGCCTCTGGTGAGCGGCTCGTAGGCGGCCTCTGGTGAGCGGCTCGTGGGTAGCCTCTGGTGAGCGGCTCGTGGGCTGCCTCTGGTGAGCGGCTCGTGGGCCGCCTCTGGTGAGCGGCTCGTGGGCGGCCTCTGATGAGCGGCTCGTAGGCGGCCTCTGGTGAGCGGCTCGTAGGCGGCCTCTGGTGAGCGGCTCGTGGGTAGCCTCTGGTGAGCGGCTCGTGGGCTGCCTCTGGTGAGCGGCTCGTGGGCCGCCTCTGGTGAGCGGCTCGTGGGCTGCCTCTGGTGAGCGGCTCGTAGGCGGCCTCTGGTGAGCGGCTCGTGGGCGGCCCGAAGCCGTGGCGAGCCTGTCGCGTGTGTCGGCGGTACAGATTTAGGCGCGTGCTGAATCATTTGAGGATTGCCCCGTGAAGAAAGTCATACGCTGAATGGGCTACTCTGCTGGCAGTCGGCCATCATCCTTTGTCGAATGTAGCTATTTCGTTGCCCCAACGCGCCTTTTTCTTTGCTCCGGCTGTTTGCCATCAACGCTAGGCATGCTTTTTTATGTGAAGTTTTTTTTTCATCAGTAAATGCAGCCAGACAGCTACGAATACCTTGGCATAGGGAAGCTTTCCGTTCAAGCTGAGTGGTGGGTAGCATAAAATTTCGGTCGGTCGTTGCCCAAGAGCTGGAAACGTTTAAGTCCCAGCTACCTTCAGAAACCAAGCTCCGACCGGCGCCCATGGGATTGGGGTTCACAGATGTCATGCTCTCCTTATCGTAAATCCATTTCTTCTGTGAACCACCAATCAACAAAATGGGTGAATATTTTCCGTCTTCAAGTGCATGCTGCTTGCAATATGGGGCATTCCACGTCAAATCGCACAAGAATTGGCTATTTTGAACCTGACCCCCTCCGATTTTTATGAAAATTGATACACCTGTAGTGCCAAGTGAACGAACCTCACACGCCAACTTTCAGCCCTGGGTGACCTCTGGGGTCAGATTTAGAGGTCATCCTAGGTCGCCTATTTTTACCGACTTGACAACAATCAAATGCATATATATTATATGTTAATTAACTTAGAGGAACGACATTGGTGTTAAAGTGCGCAGAAACCCTTGGCCATTCAGAAATATGGCAAAAGTTGCACGTGACCTCTCCGTGACCCTTGACCTAACGAGGTCAAAGTATAAAAATGCATTTTTATATATGTTTGCCTGCCCCTAATTCGACTAAACGTGGCTGAATTAATGGTCCTGATATTATCTAAGAACGTGCAAAAAAAGAAAGGCGGAGACTCTAAAACTTTTTGAGATATCGGCCTTTGAGTAGGCATTGCCATAGGACCAAATCGAAGCATGCCCCGATGCTATTTACCATATCATCGATGATAACTCTGGTTTCCTTGGTCCGATTATTGTCACATTTGGTGGGCAAATCATCGGTGGCAAGCTGAACTATTTTCCAGATTTTCAAGTTGACCTGACCTCACATGACCTGGCAGTGACCTCTCCATTACAAGCCAACAGGGAAACAAAAATATTGTCCTGAACAAAAAACGCTGAATTTGGCTCGTACAGGCTATATTACCTAGTTTTAGGTTAGGCTACTCCAAACGAGCCAAGTTTTATTTTGAACAAGTGTCCTCTGCAAGGTCACGTGAGGTCACTATGAGGTCATGTCACACTTTCGTCAATAACTTTATATAGAATCAAGATAGAGAAATAATTTGAATGCCATCGAGATCCTCTGGTTAATCATGATGTATAATATGATCAAGCTAGGTCATCACTTGACCTCGGTTTAGGGTGACCTGGAGGTAAACTGGGGTCAGGATCAAATGTTCAGCTAGCTAAGTCATGTGATACATCAATCAACGCGGCCTGACGAGGAAAATAGAATTGTAACAAAATTATATTTCTATCTTTATTTTGGCAAAAGTTATTCGCAAAAAAATATGTTTCCTCGGTTTTTATAGCCTGAATATATTGTTTCAGCTCGCGTGCGTTTCGTAGTAACATTTTATCGGGAGGGCCAGTAAATGTTTCTGCTATGCAAATAGCCGCGACCATAAAACAAGTTGAACAGCAGTACCGTATATTCACGAAGAACTACCAACCTTTTTCGCCACACGTACCTCACGGCCCGTCTCGCTGCCGGAAAACCATCTCACAACCACCATACCACTACGTGGAGACGGAGTAACACGATGGACATTTCTTGTTCCCGGTATTGTGCGAGCAGCTGCGAATCTGTTATTCAACGCTTTGGTTTCTTTGACCCACTCGGTTTTGGGAAAATACTCCACGCACGTGCCGGTGGCATGGTTTTTTACAAACTGATAAAACTGGTCCGGGATCCCAATCAGAGTTCCTTGCAGACTTCCCTTTTTAGCTAACCTTTTCAATGTCCCACCAATGCCATCACACGGTCCCTTTCCGTGAGCGGTTGCGAAGAAATGCCACTCGGCGTCTATTCCAAAGTCGACGGAATGCTCTGCCAAATTTAGGAAATTCTTACAATTTTTGTATTGCGAGGCAGCCCCATCTGAAAAATAAAATATCTTCTTGGGGCGCTGGCCTAATTCTGCTTCCAGGCGCTCAATGAGTTTTCCTTGAAACAGGTGGACAGCCACAGTATCATGCGTCAGGCAGTCGGAAATGGCAGAGTAAGAAAAATGTTTGAGGTCCCCTGCGTTGTTTCGCCAATAAGCCACAAACGGATGGATTGTCACCTGCAGTTTGTTCCAGTGATGGGACTGTACCTCATCCTGTGTAACCATAGCGTAGTTTTCGGAAAAATATCCAATAACAATTACCTCTGCAGGAGCTAGTGTTTCCTTTAGGCCTTTCAGATAATTGCCTTGGGCACGGGCGACAAAATCATGCTGTACAAGTATTTCCAGCTGCTCGCAAAATGATCGCACAAAATCTTCAGAAGTTTGCGTAACCACCTCTAAGGTGGACCTATCAGTATTAGTTCACTTTCGGTACTCAATGTTATCGATTTCTCGGTTATCATGAATCATATCATGGCCATGAATATTCACGTAAGTTGCAATATTGCATGTATTTAGGCAATACAAACTTCCCAAGGTCATGTTAGTTCATGTGAGGTCATGTCAACCTGAAAATCTGGAAAATAGTTCAGTTTGCCACCGATGACTTGCCCAACAAATTTGACGATAATCGGACGAAGGTAACCAGAGTTATCATCGATAATATGGTAAATAGCCTCGGGGCATGCATGCATTTGGTCCTATGACAATACTCAATGGCCGATATCTCAAAAGGTTTTCAAGTCTCCGCCTTTCTTTTTTGCAGGTTCTTAGATAGTATCACGACCATTAATATAGCACCGTTTCGTCGAATTAGGGGCAGGCAAACATATATAAAAATATATTTGTATATTTTGACCTGGTTAGGTCAAAGGTCACGGGGAGGTCACGTGCAACTTTTGCCATATTTCTGAATGGCCCAGGGCTTCTGCGCACTTTGACACCAATTTCATTCCGCTAAGTTAAATAACACATGAGATATTTGCAATTTATTGATGTCAAGTCGGTAAAAAATCGTGACCTAGGATGACCTCTAGATCTGACCCCAGAGGTCACCCTGGGCTAAAAGTTGGCGTGATGTGTTCTTTTACTTGGTACTACAGGTGTACCAATTTTCATCAAAATCGGAGGGGGTCGGGGAATTTCTTGTGCGATCTGACGTGGAATGACCCATATACCAATGCTGGAATTGTGTATTGTGATCACCTTCTTCCACTTCGTGGATACGTATATTGCCCACCTTAATACGTGCATGTCAATGACATGAATGTGTCATCGCCCATGTCTTTCTACATCTGGCACCAAACTCAATATAAATTCGAGAACACCAGCTAACTGACCTGGTCTTTCCACATGCCTTGATCACTGCACTGGAATATCTGACCGACACATCTGACCTTGTTTGACCTCGGCTACTGTGGCCTCAGCCTGACCTGACCTGACCTGACCCGCAGGACGCGGTCGCGGTGCCGGGCTCTGGCCGCGGGGCGGCGGCCGCGGCCGCGGCACAGCCGGCGCCGGCGGTCTGGCAGCCCGGCCGCCACGGCCCTACTTCGGCTCTGGCGGCGGCTACCAGCAGACGCCGCCGGCCGCCGCCAAGTACCCGCCGTCGCAGGCGGCCGCCGCAGACTACAGCTACGGCGGCGGCTACGGCGACTACAGCCAGGACGGCACCGCCGGCTACGGCGGATACGGCGCCGAGGCCGCCGGCGACTACAGCGGCGGCTACGGCGCCGCCGGCGAGGCCGACTACAGCAGTGGCTACGGCGCCGAGGCGGCCGCCGACTACAGCAGCGGCTACGGCGGCGAATACGGCGGCGAATATGGCGGCGACTACGGCGGCGACTACGGCGGCGGGTACAGCGCGACGGCGGCGGCGGCGGCGGCGGCACCGACGCGCGGCGCCGTCCGCGGCCTGCCCAGACGGGTGAGCCGCGCGCTGGTGCAGGCGCTTCTGCTCACTGCCCAGTGGGGCGCTTCAGCAGCGCTGTTTGCCCGTTGAAATGCGTGTAGTTATGCGGTGTTGTTAGGTCGATGGTAGATTTGTGAAGACTAGACGCTGTGAAGACTAGACCCTTGTGTGACGCTCAACACGAGGTTAGATGCATTTTGTACCGTAATTCTTCACCTGGGGATGCCAGACCCATGGGACGTTGTATATAATGATATGCACACAAATTTGTACAATATCATTTAGCTGAGTCTAATATTAAGTACATTCAAAGGAATTTTGGGCATTTTGATCCTGTGTGCCATCTGTTTCAACTGGACTTTATCCAGCAACTAGAGCATGTTTAACATTGCACAAATGATTGATTCATTTATCAACTTATTTACTTCTATTTTTGTCGTGAAATATGGGTAGCACTTACGCATTTTGTCGTTGCGCTGTAGTCAGCACAGTGGTAAACCATTAGTCGATCCGACGATTATGCTGCCGATGCTTTCTGCTCCCGTTCGGCGACACGCTGTTTGGCCGGTCTTGGATGTGTCATGCGGTCGCTTCTAATTATAGTTGTTCCGTTGGAAGGAACGTCTACACTTTGAGAGATTGCCTCTTTTGACCTGATATTCCTTGGCTAGCTGTTCGAGAATACCAGTTGGGGCTAGCGTAAATTTAACTTCCTTGACAAGCGTGGCGCACCGTTGAAGTTTATGACTAGCGAGGACTAGTAAACTGCATCGAGTGGTATTTTACTTTTTTGGAGATCTTCCTCTGCACAATCAGTTGGTACATTCCGTACTAGGAATGATTGACGTCTAGTTATTGAAACGTGGTTCGTCACGCAGCGCGGTACATAATTCGTCTAGTCTCGGCGATAAATGGCCTTTCGCATGTAATGTCATCCCACGGGCATTGGCAGTAGCATGTCGCGCTCAGCGCTCATCGCCCTTTCCGCCAGCACTGGGTGGTTAAATAAAAATATGGCTGGCTCAATCACGGCTGAAAAACTCACGGCTCAATCACGGCACTCACGGCAAAAAAGAATCACGGCTCAAAAACAGGACATTATGTAGGTGTAGTTAATTAGAAGCCAGGGTATTACACATTAACATATGCAATGCAAATGCTGCATGTATATACACGCACATTTATGTCTGCCTATATATATATATATATATATATATATATATATATATATATATTGAACACCTACAAATGCAACACAGGAGATTATGATATGCAATTTCCTACCTGCATTTATTTTCTCGTGTTTGTTGGGCACGTCTACAAAGCTATAGGCCTTCGACCTCGTATTCATCGGCTGCGTTACATAGTTTATCGTATTTCAGCTGGTATTTCTGACTCGAGAAGCGTGTGCCTTGTTATTAGATATGTAATCGACCAGGCTATGCCCTGTACGTTCGTTGCTGGTCCTCAAGCGTGTGAGAGTGTGGTTGCTGGTCCTCAAGCAGTGACTGACTAACGCGCACTGCCACCCCGGTCGCAGTCCTGACACCGACGTTCGTTCACAGGGCGCCCGTGGCTTCAACAAGGCACTGCCATTCAAATCCAACAACCGCTTCAACCCGATGGGTTCTGGATTTTGAGCTGCAGTCGGCTTGCGTTCTGACGTGTGACGTCGGCCTGCTTCGGCTCTGGCTTCTGAGTTGGAGCCTGCGGTGGATCTGGCTTCTGAGCCGCAGGTGACCTGGATCGATTGGCGACCGACGCGCGCGTGCTTGGTCCGCGCCTGCCGCCGACGCGCGAAGGCTCGGCAAGAATTTGTGTTTGTCATCGTTTTGTCATTCTCATCGGCGTCTGGTGGCGTCAGCTGGCCTCCCGGTGACGTCAGCGCGCCGCGGAGCCGCAGGCTGCACAGTGTACCCTTTCTTTGTGATAAAGGACAACCATCGCTCGATTCGTCTTTGTTTGTCGTGATATACCGAGACTGCTGGTAGCAGTGTTGCGGTTCCGGTACGAACCGAGGATGTCACCAGGCCCGGCTTTGGCGGTCGGCCAGGATCTATTGGGCTTGCATGATTGCCTGAGGAAGCACCGTAGCCATAACAAGAACAAATAATGAGCATTCGATGTAATTAAATATGTTTCATGTCAATACGTGCTAGTGTCGCATCATTAAAAAGAAGGTATTTAACTTAGCCAAAGCGTATTTGGTAATTCGATAGTCGTCAACAAAGTAGAGGTGCGACTAGCTTTTTCCCCTTTCGGTCCACATTTGAATGCGTTCGCTGAACCAGACCACTAGAGGGACCAGACCAGATGTCTAGAGAGATCGAGTAAAGTATCGGCAGCATTTTTGTGCAGTGATAACCCCAACTTCGCATCGCTGTACAATAGCTGGCTCGTAAATCTTGTAACCATTACTGTCCTTGTATTGGCCAGGCTGATAGCAAACATATCGTGAGGTAGACACATCTGAAGCCAAATTACTTCGTGCAGAATTATCCAATTGGCATAGGTGCCACTCTGCGCCATGGTTTATACTGTCCGGCAGCATTGCCGCTACTCCAGTTTACGCCGTACGCGACCAATCGGGGCGGGTCCGCCCTCCAACTCACTGCGCCTTCGGACTCGCTGTCCGCCCTCCGGCTCACTGTCCGCCCTCCAGCTCACTGTGCGCCCTCGGACTTACTGTCCGCCCTCGGACTCACTGTGCGCCCTCCGGCTCACTGTCCGCCCTCCGGCTCGATGTCCGCCCATAGGCTCGATGTCCGCCCTCCGGCTCACTGTCCGCCCTTAGACTCACTGTCCGCCCTCAGACCCACTGTCCGCCCTTAGACTCACTGTCCGCCCTTAGACTCACTGTCCGCCCTCAGACCCACTGTCCGCCCTTAGACTCACTGTCCGCCTTCAGACCCACTGTCCGCCCTTGGACTCACTGTCCGCCCTCAGACCCACTGTCCGCCCTTATACTCACTGTCCGCCCTTAGACGCACTGTCCGTCCTCAGACCCACTGTCTGCCCTTAGACTCACTGTCCGCCCTTAGACTCACTGTCCGCCCTCAGACCCACTGTCCGCCCGTAGACTCACTGTCCGCCTTCAGACTCACTATCCGCCCTTAGACTCACTGTCCGCCCTCAGACCCACTGTCCGCCCTTATACTCACTGTCCGCCCTTAGACGCACTGTCCGTCCTCAGACCCACTGTCCGCCCTTATACTCACTGTCCGCCCTTAGACGCACTGTCCGTCCTCAGACCCACTGTCCGCCCTTAGACTCGCTGGCCGCCCTTTGCTCAATATCCCAGTCAGCCCCGCTCGGCTTCTGGACGGTAGAAAACGGCTAAAGAAATACTGCGCGTGGCAAGGTAAAATTTCACAACAATGGGCACCGATGAGCACAATAGTCATTGATTTTCAGGTATTTGATTCGTCGTACTGTAAATGCAAACACAAAACGGCGGCAGGCTTATATGCCACATAATTACACCAGGTAGCCCTGACGGTAGCCCGCTATGGTATTTAAAATGGAACATGTGGTGCCCTATTAATGCTTATGAAATGAGCATCGGAGAATAAGCTTTCGAACCGTCGTATGCCCAGGAAAGGACCTACCCGTCGCAGCGTGTTTTTCTGAATTGGTAGTCCACATGCACGATGCAATATTGCATCAGTGTTTGAGTTTCGAGCCGACAGATGCAGGAGAGTGGGTATTGGCAACCGTGGTCTGGTTGATTCTTCAGTCTTTGAAGTCTTTGTGACATTTTAAGGCGTGTCACGCGTGTCACATAAACTACCCGTCATTTGTGCCAACTGAAACGGTAAGAATGAACGGTGCTCCTACTAGAACGGCGCCGACAGCTGCCACTTCATTTTTTTTTTACAACGGTGTGTTCTCGTGCAAAACCGGCGACCATTGGTCTGGATGTGAGGCAGGTGTCGTAGGGATGAACGGGACGTGAAGGTGTTCGATCCAGCCTATGATCGTGCATCCCTATATATTTTACACCTGAGCTCTGCCACATAAATATGCATTGTGACATATATGCCATATATATATATATATATATATATATATATATATATATATATATATATATATATATATATAAATATATACATATCATACCCTGGATGGAGGGTTTGTGTGGTTTGAAATCTTTTGTTCCCCTAAAAATGAGCATCGGGCTGTTGAAATCTGTTTGCAGTGGTAGGGCGGCGGACGGCATGAAAGCTTCACAGCCAAGGGACCGAACACGACGTAGGACAATCTACGAACAACAGTATTGCCCGTGCAAAGGGGCCAATTGGCTTGCGTGACGGAGAGTATGTGACACGCGAAAAATCGCAATATACTTCGGAAACCGGACGGTGATTTTAGGGACCCTGTTGCAATTTTGCGGGGTCCAGTCGCGTTCTTCCTGGCCCAGACGCGAGTTCTCGGTGCCTCGAAGCGAGTTGTCTGTCTGTCTGGGCCATTACGTAACTGGTCAAGGCCCTACTGTATTCATTTGGGGGCTCAAATGCTATTGGGGGCAGGTCCGTCGGAAATGTGTGGCACCCAGCATGATTTTTAAGGGCCCGGCACGATTGTAGTGGCCAGTACGTGTTTTCGAGGCTCCGCTGTTTTGGGGCCAACACGATTCTTTTCTGGCACAAATGTTCATTTGTGGATACCCAGTAATATCATTGGTGACTTCAACGTGAATTTCGAGGCCCCGGTGCGGTTTTTGCGCTCCTGTGGGAGTTCTCGATTCCCGACTATTCTTTTTTGGTGTCCCAGATGTAAATTTTGTGGGTACCGGTGAGACATCTCAGCCCTAGTACGTTTTTTGGCTCACAAGGTGGTTGTCGGGTCCCGGCGCAAATTTTCAAAGCGCTCTATTTGCTTAGCCTCAAGGTAAATTTTTGGGTAATGCCGCAATGCCAACACCAACATAAATGTGTGGAACCCCAGTGCGATTATTGGGAGCCTTGGCGGGTCTTCGATGAAACAATTTGGGGCTAGCGCGACTTAGTGGCACCAGATCTTTTTTGGCCCCACTTTATTTTGGACACCAGACGCGAATTTTGAGAGCCCGCCAGAAATGTTTGATGCAAAAGCGTGATTAACATGGCCCGGGGAGATTATTGAAGTGCCCAACGTCTCTCAAGGGAGGGGATTTTCCTCCTTTGTTTCTATCAGTTCGCGACTGCTCTAAGTTACGTTGCTGTCGATAGTCTTTTTTGCGCCTCGTATGGGGTGTGGGCACGGAGGTCATTTTACCTTTTATCCATGAAGCCGATCCACGGAGGGAATTGAAAATATAACAAATATAACAAACATTGAAAATATAGCAATAGTGTCATGACTAGTTTTCCGAAGCTTCTACGTCTCTTCCAAGTACCCAGTTACTCGTGAGTTCTGGTATGTGTAATCACGCAGAGGAAAACGACGGACCACGTGACATGTGCAACAAAAACCAGCCCACTTCCGTCATCCGTGTGTGTAAGCCGACCAACCGCGCCTCTCAACCACTTCTGGCTGGCAAAGTGCGACCTTCGTGCAGATATATCCGAATATATCCGGATTAGATGAGAGTTGAGGTCAGTGCGCACTATTTGCCAGAGGCATCGTCCGGCGACCGTAACCGGGAGACTGCAATAGTTGTCCATACAAATGCAGCCGAACCCAACTGTCGGATGTGAAGGCGAACGCCCCTGGCGACGAAGAGTGCCTCCGGAATGCGGGAGATAAATTTGTTGGTTCGACTTTGGACGTAACGAAGGCCCAGGCAGCGATTCAAACAACGCAAGCTACTCACAAGCTAGGGGGATGCAGAGGGGGAGAACTAAAGGCTTGTTCCCTGCAGGGAATGTGGCTGGCACCCCTCTGGTCGGGGAAAGGTGCCTCTCCCCTCCCTTGCTGAACGGTTTTTAGCCGAAGACCCCTTCAAAAGCATTCAAAACACTCATCGGTAAGGGAGATTTCATGCCTTCCATGAAAATCCCTGGATCTGTCCCTGTCACGAGCCCGCTTCACAGAGGCCGGCCCCGCTGGCGGTCTCTGCATCTGGCCCTGGTGCGTCTCCGCCCCCGGCGTGACGTGATGGTGCGCCGATAAAAGGAGTGGGTCCGGTGCCGCGGGAGCCACACTGTTGCGCTACTTGCCCGCGTGAAGAACTGCTGGCTCCGACTGCTACTGCCGCATCCAGCATGCATACGGTCAGGCGACACCCGACGCCCGGGGACTACAACAGATCGGTCATTGTCCATGTTCGCCCATGCTGGGTGGTTTTTCATATCTGGCGCTCCTGAGCGAGCGATGCCAATGTCGATACGCAGGTGTCGGCAGCCAGCAGGCGATGCCAATCGAGGGCGGATCTGGGAATCACCATGTGGGGCTCGCTTGCCCGGCAGCCAGCAGGCGATGCCAGTCGAGGGCGGATCTGGGAATCACCATGTGGGGCTCGCTTGCCCGGCAGCCAGCAGGCGATGCCAGTCGAGGGCGGATCTGGGAATCACCATGTGGGGCTCGCTTGCCCGGCAGCCAGCAGGCGATGCCAGTCGAGGGCGGATCTGGGAATCACCATGTGGGGCTCACTTGCCCGGCAGCCAGCAGGCGATGCCAGTCGAGGGCGGATCTGGGAATCACCATGTGGGGCTCACTTGCCCGGCAGCCAGCAGGCGATGCCAGTCGAGGGCGGATCTGGGAATCACCATGTGGGGCTCACTTGCCCGGCAGCCAGCAGGCGATGCCAGTCGAGGGCGGATCCGGGAATCACCATGTGGGGCTCGCTTGCCTGGAGGGGCGTCACTGCCAATGTACCAAGAGTGGCACCCTTGGCTGAAAAATTGATGGGGAGTCGGTGGTGCGGTCAGGATTCCCTTTATGGGGAAGGAAGAAAACAATGAAATGGAGACAATCGAAAATGGAGTTTTGCGTCATGAAAATCTAAGCATTTCTTGTCGGATCCAGTACATTTTTCGTTGCTAAGATGGCAAGGGGACCCTTCCACTCTTAGGATAGGAGCTTTCTACCGATCAGGAACCCTGCCACATTCTCAGCAACTGGAGCTTGACAAGGTGATTTGTGAGGAAATCAGTAGAAACTTTAAGAGTAAGTGCCTTATTCTCGGTGACTTTAATCCAAAAGGTTATGAAAATGCTGGTGTTGGCTCCCCATCATGCAAAATGTTCAGGAAATGCCTTGAAGAGGACCTGTTCTTACACCAGTTTGTATCGGAACCTACCAGGCATGGTTCATTCTTGGACCTTGTATTCTCGGATTTAAGTGACTTGGTTCAAGACTTGACTGTAGGCGAAACTCTGGGAAAAAGTGACCATAACATAGTTAGATTCAAGGCACATGTAGGGGAAATTATCAAGGATAATTTGGTAAAGGTTCCAAATTTCAACAGAGCAGACTTTAACGGCATGAGAGCGGCTTTAAGTGCCACCAGATGGGAAGAAGAATTCTCCAAATTAAATGCCTGTGAAATGTGGGAAAAGTTCAAATCTTACTTAAAGAAAACTCAGATTAGACATGTCCCCCAAAAGCAAAGACGCAAAAGAAGGGTAGGAAAGCCAGCATGGCTTACACCAGACGTGATAAAAGCAATTAAGGCTAAGAAAACTGCATTTAGAGTTTTTAAAGAAGCCTCAAATGTCATTAATCTAAAGGCGTATCGAAAAGCTAGAGACACTGTGAAGCAAAAAACCAGAGCAGCAAAGCGAGCAAAGGAACTGGATTTAGCTAGAAACTGTAATGGGGACAGTAAAAAGTTCTTTAGTTTCTACAAGCTGAGTAAAGTTTCTAGCACAATTGGTCCACTGGAAGTAAACGGGACTACATTGGGTGAGGATAGTGAGATGGTTGAGGAGCTGAGCAAGCAGTTCAAATCAGTGTTTACATTGGAAGATATGACCAATCTGCCGACCGTACACCATAGTTCAGTTACATGGGATCTGACAAATGATGTTGATTTCATTGGTAGTGATGTTGTTTACAATCATATCAGGAAAATAAAGCCAAATAAGGCAGCAGGACCTGATGATATTTAAAGACATAAAGACATAAAAGATCAGTGCAACTCTGAGCCACAAGGGCCCTTCTTGGTTGCACTCTGTACACTGAACCAGTTGCCCACCAAATCTGCCAATCAGCCCTCCCTGTAATACTGAAAAGCAAGCCCTCTATTCTTATAATGATTGTCTATGCTGTTTTTAAAGATGTTCAATGTTCTGCTACTGACGATGTTTTCTGGCAGCTGGTTCCAGTGTTCCACTACCCTGTTGGTGAAGAAAGTTTGCCTTAACCTTGTTCTGCTGTGGTTAATTTTAATTTTGAATTTATGACCTCTAATTGCATCATTTCTGTTAAATTCAAACATTTCCCCAAGGTATCCCCTCTCCAGACCATTGACAAATTTAAAGACCTCGATGAGATCTCCTCTCAGCCTTCTATATCTAAGTGAAAACATATTCAATTTCTTCAATCTTTCCTCATATGCCAGGTTGCTTATGCCATTTACCATTTTTGTAGCCCTCTTTTGTACTCTCTCTAAAAGCCAACAATCTTTTTCATAGCTAGGAGACCAAGCTTGGATGCAGTATTCCAAATGTGGCCTGACGTATGCACAGTAAAGCTTCCTGATCACTTCCTCACTTCTGTATGATACATTCCTATTTATTGCCCCGAGCATTCTCAGTGCCTTCTTCCTGGCTTCCTTGGTCTGTTCTGATGCCCCCAATTTTGTGTTTAGAATAACACCTAAATCCTTCTCCTGTTGAGTCACTGATAGCACTTGACCACCCATCAAGTATGGAGCCTTCATATGCTGCTTACCTACATGCATGATTTTGCACTTATCAAAGTTAAATTTCATTTGCCATTCTTCGGACCACTTCACAAGTTCGTCTAAGTCTTTTTGCAGCGAGATATGCTCATCCTGACCTGTTATTGCCCTAAAGACCTTCAAATCATCTGCAAATTTCAAAACTTTACTGCTTAGGCCACTTTCAATGTTATTTACAAATATAATGAACAGTAATGGCCCTAGTACTGACCCCTGGGGGACTCCACTAAGAACATTTTGCCATGATGACTTTGTACCATTTAGCATCACTCTTTGCTGTCTATCTGAAAGCCACAACTCTATCCATTTTAAGATGCTACCTGCAATACCATGGGACTGAAGCTGTATCATTAACCGTTTATGGGGTACCTTGTCAAAGGCCTTACTAAAGTCAAGATATGCTACATCAACCTGATTTCCCTGATCAAATTGTTCCGTGGCGAAGTTCAAAAAGTTCAAGAGGTTTGTGAGACACGATCGTCCTTTTCTAAATCCATGTTGAGTATCTTGAATCAATCTGCTACCTTCCAGATAACTAACTATTCTATCCTTGATAATTGATTCGAGTACCTTGCAGACTAGGGATGTGAGACTTATTGGCCTATAGTTTTCAACTTTCCCTCTTTCTCCTTTCTTGAAAATAGGAACTACATTTGCCCTTTTCCAATCGGTTGGAATTTCATTATGTGAAACTGATCTACAAAATATTATACTAAGTGGAAATGCCAGTTCCTTTTCAGTTTCCCGCAACACCCTAGCATAAATATCATCAGGTCCTGCTGCCTTATTTGGCTTTATTTTCCTGATATGATTGTAAACAACATCACTACCAATGAAATCAACATCATTTGTCAGATCCCATGTATCTGAACTATGGTGTACGGTCGGCAGATTGGTCATATCTTCCAATGTAAACACTGATTTGAACTGCTTGCTCAGCTCCTCAACCATCTCACTATCCTCACCCAATGTAGTCCCGTTTACTTCCAGTGGACCAATTGTGTTAGAAACTTTACTCAGCTTGTAGAAACTAAAGAACTTTTTACTGTCCCCATTACAGTTTCTAGCTAAATCCAGTTCCTTTGCTCGCTTTGCTGCTCTGGTTTTTTGCTTCACAGTGTCTCTAGCTTTTCGATACGCCTTTAGATTAATGACATTTGAGGCTTCTTTAAAAACTCTAAATGCAGTTTTCTTAGCCCTAATTGCTTTTATCACGTCTGGTGTAAGCCATGCTGGCTTTCCTACCCTTCTTTGCGTCTTTGCTTTTGGGGGACATGTCTAATCTGAGTTTCCTTTAAGTAAGATTTGAACTTTTCCCACATTTCACAGGCATTTAAATTGGAGAATTCTTCTTCCCATCTGATGGCACTTAAAGCCGCTCTCATGCCGTTAAAGTCTGCTTTGTTGAAATTTGGAACCTTTACCAAATTATCCTTGATAGTTTCCCCTACATGGGCCTTGAATCTAACTATGTTATGGTCACTTTTTCCCAGAGTTTCGCCTACAGTCAAGTCTTGAACCAAGTCACTTAAATCCGAGAATACAAGGTCCAAGAATGAACCATGCCTGGTAGGTTCCGATACAAACTGGTGTAAGAACAGGTCCTCTTCAAGGCATTTCCTGAACATTTTGCATGATGGGGAGCCAACACCAGCATTTTCATAACCTTTTAGATTAAAGTCACCGAGAATAAGGCACTTCCTCTTAAAGTTTCTACTGATTTCCTCACAAATCACCTTGTCAAGCTCCAGTTGCTGAGAATGTGGCAGGGTTCCTGATCGGTAGAAAGCTCCTATCCTAAGAGTATTGCTGTTGCCTTTTCCCACAGTGACATCAAGCCAAATGGACTCCACAGACACATTTTTATCCCCACCTGCTACTTTTTGAGAACTGAATAAGCTATTCACATAGAGCATTACACCACCCCCTTTCATTGCTGGACCCCTATTGCACGAAAACATATTGTATCCCTGGATCTCATAGTCCTGTAAGTTATCTCCAAAATATCCTTCACTGACCCATGCCTCCGTAATGCAAACAAAATCCGGTTCCTCCTCAGCAACATAACACTTGAACTCATCAAATTTGGAACGGATACTCTGAGCATTAAACATCATACACTTAACAAATGCTCCATAACCACCTTTGGCTTTTTCATATTGAGGAGTTCTTTTATCACTAGATGAACTATAACTCTGTCCCCTTGAGTTGCTGCTGTCCCTATTTGCAGACTTTGAGGTTCTATTGCCTTGGCTGACACTATTGGAATATTCCTGAGTTGGCAATGCAATTTCATCCCTCCCCACCCCATTTCCTAGTTTCCCTGAAGGACATGCTCATATACTTTGCCTAACACATGGACCCCCTTCTCAGAAAAATGCAGGCCATCCTTCTGATAGAGGTCCCACGATGCATAAAACCTGCTCCACTCGTCTACAAATGTAAAACCTAGCTCCTGGCAGAGCTTTCCTACCCTGGTGTTAGCTGCCAGTGCCCTAGAGCTCCACTCAGGGGAGGCTCTAGCCCTAGGCAAAATTCCTGTTACAAGCACTCTATTGGTACCCTTCAGGGTGGCCAGAAGGGCCCTGTACTCCCGCAGAAGCTCCTCGCTCCTAGTATGACCTATGTTATTTACCCCTACATGCACTATGACTGTGTTAAACTGGTGATCACTGGTGACCTGTGCCACCGCAGTTACCAGGTCCTTCACCTTGGCACCAGGCCTGGTGATGCACCTCCTGTCCCTCCTACCTTTACAAAATACCCGCTCTAAATGACGCACACGAGAGTCTCCTATGACCAGCACTGACTCCTTACTACTGCTATCCTGGGGGCAGTCATCCAATGCCTGGAACATATTTGTTGTTACTGTGCCTGCCCGCTGGGCCGGTCGGCTACACTTCCTCCCGCTCCTACCACCTGCCACCTGCCACTCACTGACCCTTTCCTTAGGTTCGCGTCTCCAAATCCTCCACCCCCTGACCTCATGCCACTTCCCCTCCTGTGACCTACCAGAACTACCCCTCCTCTGTTCACTATTAACACTATTAACACTCCCCTCTTGAGAGATCCCAGCCACCTCCACAGTAGGGGAAACCTCAGCTACCTGGTGGCCTGCGACCACCTGGGCATATGATGTCCCTGCTACGGATTGACCCCTTGTTGCTTTATCTTGCCTACCCTGTGCAACAAGGGCAGCCTTGAGGTTGTAAACCTCTGCCTTAAGGGTCCTAATTTCTTCCTCTAGTGCCTGCATCCTGGTCGAAACCATCCTAAACGCTGCAGCTTATGCCTAGATTTAGATTCAAATTAACTTGCTAAATTAACTTGCTAAACAACCGACAAAAAAGCTAACTATCATTCACTATAAATCGCTACCTCCTATACTGTCAGTTAAATATCTGAGTGCCTCAAGAAAAGCAGAAACTATTAAACAATTGTTTGTTTTTTTTTGTTGTGTTTTCTTTTAAATAAATTAAATAACTAAACAAGATGTCTAATCTAATTGTCTTCCACACAAGTAGACAACTATATAAATATCCCTTTGATATCACTTATGGCTAGACAGAAAAATGAACAGTCACACAGCACTTATGAATACCCCCAACTTACTACTAATTAAACTATCTTAAACTTCAACACCAAACACACTTGCTAAACAACCGACAAAAAAGCTAACTATCATTCACTATAAAGCGCTACCTCCTATACTGTCAGTTAAATATCTGAGTGCCTCAAGAAAAGCACAAACTATTAAACAATTGTTTGCTTTTTGTTTTGTTTTGTTTTTTTAAATAAATTAAATAACTAAACAAGATGTCTAATCTAATTGTCTTCCACACAAGTAGACAACTATATAAATATCCCTTTGATATCACTTATGGCTAGACAGAAAAATGAACAGTCACACAGCACTTATGAATACCCCCAACTTACTACTAATTAAACTATCTTAAACTTCAACACCAAACACACTATGCACACCAAAAAATAAATAAAGTATGTTAGGATAGTATGAATGTTGTCTAATGTACTTATCAAATATACACACTTGTAATATCTCCTACTACAGAAATCGAAGAGTCGAGAACACGCCGAAGCCAAAGATGGCGTCCTGCGGCATCGCTATGTTAATATAGTATAGTTTGCGTGCTACGAAAATGCTTATAAGATAAAACCTAATGAAATATAATAAGAGAAGTAATTGCTAAGCACCTATCCACAGCTTAGACTAGAGTACTGCCCTGTTCTGCAGCGACTTATCTGGAAACCTGGAGCTCGGGGGCGCGTCCTTCCACCTTGAGAGCTGGCGGCAAACTGGCATTTCCACTTAGTATAATATTTTGTAGATCAGTTTCACATAATGAAATTCCAACCGATTGGGAAAGGGCAAATGTAGTTCCTATTTTCAAGAAAGGAGAAAGAGGGAAAGTTGAAAACTATAGGCCAATAAGTCTCACATCCCTAGTCTGCAAGGTACTGGAATCAATTATCAATGATAGAATAGTTAGTTATCTGGAAGGTAGCAGATTGATTAAAGATACTGAACATGGATTTAGAAAAGGACGATCGTGTCTCACAAACCTCTTGGACTTTTTGAACTTCGCCACAGAACAATTTGATCAGGGAAATCAGGTTGATGTAGCATATCTTGACTTTAGTAAGGCCTTTGACAAGGTACCCCACAAACGGTTAATGATACAGCTTCAGTCCCATGGTATTGCAGGTAGCATCTTAAAATGGATAGAGTTGTGGCTTTCAGATGGACAGCAAAGAGTGATGCTAAATGGTACAAAGTCATCATGGCAAAATGTTCTTAGTGGAGTCTCCCAGGGGTCAGTACTAGGGCCATTACTGTTCATTATATTTGTAAATAACATTGAAAGTGGCCTAAGCAGTAAAGTTTTGAAATTTGCAGATGATTTGAAGGTCTTTAGGGCAATAACAGGTCAGGATGAGCATATCTCGCTGCAAAAAGACTTAGACGAACTTGTGAAGTTGTCCGAAGAATGGCAAATGAAATTTAACTTTGATAAGTGCAAAATCATGCATGTAGGTAAGCAGCATATGAAGGCTCCATACTTGATGGGTGGCCAAGTGCTATCAGTGACTCAACAGGAGAAGGACTTAGGTGTTATTCTAAACACAAAACTGGGGGCATCAGAACAGACCAAGGAAGCCAGGAAGAAGGCACTGAGAATGCTCGGGGCAATAAATAGGAATGTATCATACAGAAGTGAGGAAGTGATCAGGAAGCTTTACTGTGCATACGTCAGGCCACATTTGGAATACTGCATCCAAGCTTGGTCTCCTAGCTATGAAAAAGATTGTTGGCTTTTAGAGAGAGTACAAAAGAGGGCTACAAAAATGGTTAATGGCATAAGCAACCTGGCATATGAGGAAAGATTGAAGAAATTGAATATGTTTTCACTTAGATATAGAAGGCTGAAAGGAGATCTCATCGAGGTCTTTAAATTTGTAAATGGTCTGGAGAGGGGATACCTTGGGGAAATGTTTGAATTTAACAGAAATGATGCAATTAGAGGTCATAAATTCAAAATTCAAATTAACCACAGCAGAACAAGGTTAAGGCAAACTTTCTTCACCAACAGGGTAGTGGAACACTGGAACCAGCTGCCAGAAAACATCGTCAGTAGCAGCACATTGAACATCTTTAAAAACAGCATAGACAATCATTATAAGAATATAGGGCTTGCTTTTCAGTATTACAGGGAGGGCTGATTGGCAGATTTGGTGGGCAACTGGTTCAGTGTACAGAGTGCAACCAAGAAGGGCCCTTGTGGCTCAGAGTTGCACTAATCTTTTATGTCTTTGTGTCTTTATGTCCACTCGTATTGACGCACGGTGCGTACGTGTAGTCATTGTGCCCATTGTATCGACGATTTAGGATGGAACTGAAATTGGACTTAACGGTCGGCTTGGCGGTTGTTCAGAATGCTCCCATACGCCATGCATCCAGGCCATCATCTGGTCGAGTTCCCAACATCAGCGCCAACGTAGCCCCTAACGGTCCTTCGCAAGACAGGTTAGCCGCGCAGCGGATGGGTTATTGACCTCCAATACTGTCTGACAGATCTTGCCTAAACTCATATATATATCTATATATATATATATATAAATAAATACACATGTAAGTATTACTCATGGATTTATCTTCGAGGTTAGTTTCCCCTACATTCAATGTGTCACATCCTCGTGTTGTCTCTACAAGATACAGCTAACCATCCAAGGACAGTGGGTGTTGACATTATGATCTACTATAGGAGGAACCGGTGTGCATGATGGATCCGTCCGAGATCTACCGGCCGGAGATCGGGGCCAACAAGGACAAGCGCCTGTTCCGTGAGTTCAGCATCGACAAGACGGACCCGATTCAAATGCGCGTGCGCGAGACCTACCTGCAGATGCACACTTACCAGACAGTGCAGTACGTCACCGACAAGGTATGACGTCAACACCGACTCGGTCCAGTAAGGTTGAGGAACAAACGCACGGGACAGGACATGAGAAGTGGCACCATCCCTCGGTCTAAATTTGACGAAAGCTAGTATCTCAGCAATTAGTTTTCCCGTACTTGTGTCTACGGCTTTTGAGCAATATTGAAATACATGTCATCCTTTGCATGCTTCTTTCGTTCAATCGATTATGGACGTAAACACTCCGCTTTGCTGTCTATTTCTCGCGCCCGGTTTCAATTGCCTCCTTTCTTTGCGATATCTCCTTTTTACTCTTCATTTACATATTCTTTCCAGATTTCATATATTCTCTGTTTTTGCTGCCTTCATTTCTGTCATGCTTTCGAAGTTCGAAGTGCGCCTGTTAAGCTCGGCGAATAGACCCTGTGAAGTATTGATACGAGCTGAGCGGTTTCACACGCTCGCTAATGGCCAGTTGGCAACTGGTGAGGAAAGTTGGGGGGGGGGGGACACCAGGCTGCTGTGCCCGACTATGTGGGCACGCTACACTCCGTCATAATTGTGCTTTGTGACTGGAATATCCAGATCGGAAGGTGTGCACTAGTTTAACAAAGATCAACCAACTTGCACTTGGCATTGATTATGATTCTTGAAAGCCTCCTGGGCAACAATTCAACTGAAATGTATTTGGGCTCGTCCATTGCCTTCATGCATCGTGCCTACCCATATTTTCAGAAATGAACACCGGTGTGTGCGTGCGTGCGCGTGCGTGCGTGCGCGCGTGCATGCATGCGTGTGTGCGTGCGTGTGTGCGTATGCGCGCGTATGCACGTGTGCACGTATGTGTGCAAGAGCGCGCGTGTGTGCGTGCTGTTTTGTCCGCGTGCAAAAGCATATGCACATGCTTTTGCATGTGCATGCTCGCACAAAAGCGAATACATGGAGTGTTTATGTAGCTAACTAACACATCACGATTCTGTTAGTTTTTCTCAGTCGGCATTGCGCGAATGTGTTCTGTTCTATCTGAGCTGGAATGACCCGCGCGGCTTGGTCACTGGGTCAACAAAATCACTTCAACTCTTAAGGGAGTTGAGGTGATTTTGTTACTCCCCTGGTGTTTGAGTATTTCCCTGGGTGCGTCCTGGTCCAGAAGTGAGAGGTGGCTGGCACACTGAGTTATCGATCTTCCTCCCGCTTTATCCGCTATTCTTTTTCTAACATTTTTGGTTCTATGGCAGTGATGCTATTTCAATTTCGTTTCCTCTAATAAGTTAGTGTCTTCTATTTTACTACTTATTTGCGCCGAATATGCGCACGGGTAAGTTTCCATCCGTGATGGGGAAGGGTGCACCCCTTACCACTTATCATGAAGATGGAATTCTCGCACACATACACAAGTGTATATATGCATGTATATGTATATATATATATATATATATATATATATATATATATATATATATATATATATATATATATGTAAGCAACTGTAGCGCAACGGAGATCTATACACTTTCGGGAGGGTCCTTGCTTTTGTCACTCTTTCATTTTCACGTCCGCATGTCTTCGGGACTTTGCATAGGATCCTATGTAGATGTCCCTCCAACAAATTCTTCTGAGGACCATAACTGCTGGATAATGAGCTAAACAAACTGGTTATGCTTCCAGTCTGTGTCACATGGCGTCGTCTGTACCGTAACTGCAGTACCGCAAGTGTGGCGCTGTCACCTGGCAGGTCATCTCAGCCGCGACGTCCGGCCGCTGGCCAATCACAGCCCGTACCGACAGCTGGCGACCAATCACGGCCCGTGCCGACAGCTGGCGGCCAATCACGGCCCGTGCCGACAGCCGCCGGCCAATCACGGCCCGTGCCGACAGCCGCCGGCCAATCACGGCCCGTGCCGACAGCCGCCGGCCAATCAGGGCCCGTGCCGACAGCTGGCGGCCAATCACGGCCCGTGCCGACAGCTGGCGGCCAATCACGGCCCGTGCCGACAGCCGCCGGCCAATCACGGCCCGTGCCGACAGCTGGCGTACTGGACACGCTTCGACAAGTTCGAGGCGACCGTGATGGAGGCTCTGGAGAAGCTCAACAGCCTGGTGGACCGGACCGACCCGGACGTCGACGTGCCCAATATCGTGCACGCCTTCCAGACGGCCGAGCGGATCCGGGCCGACTTCCCCCATCTGGACTGGTTCCACCTGACCGGACTCATCCACGACCTGGGCAAGGTACACTCCCGGGCTGTGTCCGGCTGTTCACTCGCGCACAGGCCACCTGGCCTGTAGGACAGCAGATGGGCTGGCCGTGCAGTAGTTCGGCATCCGTCCCACTGCACTCCGTCCACACTTGCTTCCCTCCGGCCGGAAAAATGCACTCCTCTAGGAAAGCTCGAGTGCACCCCTTCGATAAAAAAAATCGCCGACCGGCAGGCAAAGCCACCCGGCGCCCCTCCGGGTGTTTTCAAAGTGGCGCCTCCGGTTATGTGCCCGCATGGGAAACCCTGAATCCGTATCTGACTGTTTGACATTGTGTCATTAATATAAATAGAGACTGCGATATGTGGATAGAATATGACCTATGAGCTCGTCTTGATATCGTAGTATCGAATAAAACAATTTCGAAAAAAGTACTTTACTGATGTTTCAACAATGCACATTGTTTTCATTCTATTGCCATTCCGTAATCGGCCAGCTTGCCATTGTCGCTGAGTCGCCCCTCTAGTGCATCTCGGAGCCGAACTGACCGACGTCCGTGCTGACCTCGGTGTACCGCGGCGTTCCACTCGGCAGGTTATGGCGTTCTACGGCGAGCCGCAGTTCTCCACCGTTGGGGACACGTTCGTGGTGGGCTGCCAGGTGGGCAGCTCGGTCGTGTACCGGCACTCCACCTTCCAGAATAACCCGGACGTCACCGACTCCCGATACAAGTCAGTCGCAGCGGCTGCCATCATACTGTGTGCCTGAAGCGTTACGTATAGAAGTATCTTTGCCTATAGATTCACCATTCCAAGAGAATCAGTCCGAACAATTTTGGCCTGAAGCCATCTTCTCTCGCACATATGATGCGCCCGAAATGCGGTTGCGAGCAATCCTGACTTGTTTTAAATACTTGGAGACTGTCTACTACTAGGCGGGTTGGTTTACGTGTGCATATGTAAATGTAGGTGCGCATGTGTGTGTAGGTTTGCACGGGCGGATCCAGTAATTGCCATTGGGTGAGGGTGGGGAGGGTGCGCCCTGGGCTGGAAATTGCTTAGCGCGAGGGGGCGGGATACAGCACACTGAAACGGAAGCTTTCCATCTCAGGATGCCCCTTTCTTCCAAGGGGCGCCTATTCCTCTCCAGGAATATTTCATCCAGACGAGCGACTCTGGATGAAAAATCCGTTGAACGGGGGGGGAACTCGAGCCTTCCCGAATGGGCGCCATCCTCCCTGAAGGGGTAGGGGAACACATGCTAAAAGTACCCCTGTACCCCACCTCTATGTGCGTGCTGCATGTGCTCCATGTGTACGTTCCTGTGGCAGCACTAAGGATGGCATGTACCAGCCCGGCTGCGGTTTGGATAACGTGCTCATCTCCTGGGGTCACGACGAGTACCTCTACAGAGTGCTAAAATACAACAAGTGCACCATCCCGGAACAGGGGATGGCTATGATCAGGCAAGTCACAATATCGCCAACAATGCGGGCTCGCATCAGGCAATACATTCGAAACCTTACTCAGGTGGAACGAAAGGCGTCCTTCATGTAGAAATGTCCTAGTGTGATTTTAGCTAGTGGGATTATGCTTTGCAATCGGCTTTCCCGGAAGCCAGAATACAATACCAATCAAGGAGAGCTGATATATGCTGGAACTATGAAACTCGGGAAAATGGGTGAGTCTATGGTGTTGTATATGGTGTTTATACAGCCACAGAGTCTCGCATTAAAACCAAATACTATTAAAAAGTATTAGTTTCTCTGTGAGGATGGGAAGTTAAGCGGGGTAAATATATGAAAGTGCGCTCATACGTCCATGCTTCCGGGAAGTCTTAACTATACTTCTGGGCCGTTTACGCAAACTTTTTTGTCCTGTTCTGCATCAATGAACTAGTAAGGAATAATTGAAGAATCATCGCAAAGAACAAAAGTCTGGGTGACAGAGCGTGCGTGTGCCGCAGGTACCACAGCTTCTACCCGTGGCACACGGGCGGCGACTATACGCACCTGTGCGACGAGCGGGACATGCAGATGTTGCCGTGGATCCAACAGTTCAACAAATACGACCTCTACACCAAGTCGGACAGCACTCCCGACATGGACACTCTGGTGCCCTACTATCAGAGCCTGGTTAACAAGTACTGCCCCGGCAAGCTACGCTGGTAGTGACGCCCCCTCCCTAGGGGTGTCGTCGAGCCGCAGCGACGTCTGCGATATGTCTTCGGTTCAGGCGTTCGGTTCAGGCGTTCATGTGCTATTGCGTTCCGATCGTTCTAGACGTGTCGCGATATGCTGTCGTCGAAGTGCCTTCGTCGTAGCTGGATGTCTGCATCCCATGTCGTGTCGTGTGCAGCATCGCCGTTCTAGGCGATCATGTAACAATCCCACACCAGCTACGAACATCTCTGGGACATGGAAAGTCATGGTCCGGACTGACAGCTGGTACAGGGTGTGTGTGATTCCGATTACTGCACTGCTATGGTTATGGTGTGCACAATACCGCGAATACACGGCAATCGTGTTGGAAACACTTGCTAGTAGAACATTCGCGGTGGCCTCTTAGCACAATACAAAACAGTGTATGGTACTATTGTGGGTGCTAGGTGAGCGAGGGTTGGTTCGTTATTGGCTTTACGACACATCGACCGTTCAGTCATGCAGCGTCGCCAATCTCTCGCGGCGATTGGTCGCGGGCGAAGAGTAGCGACAGGTGAGACTCGACCCCACAACCTTTCGATTGTGAGACGAGCGACTTAGCCCGTGGTTACTCGTCCCCGGGTGAGCGAGGGGATGCGGCGGACTTCCCCACGCTCCTGGTATGCCTGGGTTTGGTCAGCTCCGGTGCAATCACCAGTCGCCACCGCCCATGGAGACCTCCGCCATGTGGCATGTCGCCGCACTGCTGCCATGCAGCATGTCGTTGCACAGCCACCATGCAACATGCAAACGATATCCCTGTCGGACATTGTCGGCCGAGTGTGGTCGATCGGGCCCTTCCCTCTGAGGTACGGGTGTTGCAATCGCCTAGTGCGGGCACGCGACTGACGCATGGCGAGTGAGATGGCTCATGTCGTTGCACAGCCACCATGCAACATGCAACCGATATCCCTGTCGGACATTGTCGGCCGAGTGTGGTCGATCGGGCCCTTCCCTCTGAGGTACGGGTGTTGCAATCGCCTAGTGCGGGCACGCGACTGACGCATGGCGAGTGAGATGCCCCCCCCCCCGATCCCCCACCCGAGCAGGACCCGCCGCTGACCGCGGCAGACCGAGTGGGGTAGACGGCTTGAGCTGACGTGTTGTTGGACGGCCGACCGCCACGGTACCGAGAGACCAGCTCGGTCTGTGGAACGAACGTGGGGAGACACTCGACCGTGTCTGTCAGACCACTGTAGAAACGGAGATCGTTGTGTGAGAAGACGTCGCCGTTTTACTTGGTGGTAAGTCCTGACACCAGGGTAAATATAGACAGTTCTATTTTCTGACAAATTTTCGTGGAGAGAAGTCTGGGCTAGACCTATTACGAGACAGAATAAATTTGCTACAATGGTGACAGCCATATCCTGCAGGCTGCCCCGACAAGAACACCTCAATATGTGTAGTGAGCTGGTGCTGTAGCTGGCCCTGCGCCACGCAGGGCCGCCGGCGCCGGTGGCGCCGGTGTCACGTGGCACTCGGCGCGTCACGTGGTCACGTGGTCACTGTCACGTGGTCACGGCCGTCGGCGGTTTCTGCAGCGCGGTCTGTGGTTGGGGCGGCTAGGTCGGCGGCGCGCGGGGGTGACTGCCGGCAGTTGGTCGAGGGGACGCGTGGCCGGTGCTCGTGGCTGGGTCGCCGGACACTGCCAATACACGTCCTTCCCCGTGCTCGGCACTTACTTTCTAATCGGCAACTACAATATGTTATTGTATTTGGTCTGGGATATGAGTTTGGATGACTTTACATGAAAATGTTGACGTCTTGACAGAAACACGTAAGGCACGTAAAATATCCAACGCTGCACTCATTGGTGTGCCTTGACGAAGACACAAATTCAGACAGTTAGCAGTATTTTCAAGCAACGTGGTACACGTGATTGTTTATAATAAAATGCCATGTTTTTTTTTTTGTTTCACTCTATGATATAACGAACATGCGTCTCATTTCGCAGCAGTAAATGACGTTTGGCTAGTTCAAGTCAAACTCCCTATCGACTGATCTACCGTAGCCTCCGCGCTGACTTACTTGTCCACGTCACTTGTAATTCCAGCGTACATAACTTCTTTTGTGAGAGTTGGGCCTAGTGGAGTGGGTAATTATTGCCCACGAACTAAGCAACGCAGCATTCCCAACGCTGAGTCCGGAGCTGCATAGGCCCTGGCGAACCGCCAGCACACCCGAGAAGCCTAGCAGCATGCCATAGAGCAATGGCGGCAGGAGTACCCACGAGGGGAAACTGGCCGGCTGTTCAACTCAGGCGGCCATCGATCATCAGACGACCATTGGTTGTTAACCTCACGACCACCAATGACCACTTTACAACACACGAAACCTGAGGACACCACCAGATCGGATAGCCGTAACAGGTCGGAACAAAATCGCATCATTTTTACATTCATATATTTCTGAAAAGTGGACTGAATATCGTACACTTTGTATCCGACAAGTTCCACAAGCACAATACCGCATGTGAACGTGGTCGTTGTACGATACAGCCGCGCAATTATTACTCTCCACAACGCATACACGCACGAGCTTACACGACCTCTAGTCGATGACTGAGACAAATAATTCCAGTTATCTTGGCCGTTGATATATAGCTAAACATCGAAACAGGAGATATTACCATTCGACAAATCAGAGAGGTTGTAACAACTATGCAGCACAAGCCAGACTCATTGATATACACCATGCCACGGAGGGTCACCTGTTCAAATTTGCTGTTACCTCGCTCGATAACACCGCTTGACGGTCATGAACGATTGCCACTTCACTTAATCACGCGAATCACGCAATTAGTGACAGGAACAGACCTCTCCGATAGCTCTGAGGCACTGCTCTGCGCGATATCCGGATCGTTGGATCAACGGATGACGCTGATAATCGCATATACGATCATATGCAATTTGACTTAGCGACAAATCATGCACTCATCCGTCACATATATGCACAACTACTTGGGCGACGGCGGACGGAGTTGCACGCTGCAGGCCAAGACCTTCCCTTCCACCAGAGGCGCCCAGCTGGTCTCACTGGAGGACACACGGCGCCTCGACATCACCAGCGGGCACCTGTTGACCTGGCGGTGAGCTCGGGGCCTGAGCCAACTCTGACCTGGCGGCGGCTGGCAGCTGAGCGGGTCGGAGCAGCGGCACACCTGGCAGACGGACGGCCGCCACCTGACGACACACCTGCGGCGCCAGCAGACCGGCCGGCAGGCGGACACCGCCTGCAGACGGCGCCGGGTAGCTGGCCGCCACGTCAGGCGGACCGGCCGGCAGGCGGACAGCGCCTGCAGGCGGCGCCGAGTAGCTGGCAGCCACGCCGGGCGGACCGGTGGGGGCGCGGAAGCTGGCACGGTAGCCGTGCGCCTGGGTGGCCTGGTCGGGTTGCGCCAGGGCCGGGTAGGCGGAGCTGGCGGCCCCGCCAGCCTGCTGGGGAGGCTGAGCCGCCTCACCGGTAGGCGGCCGAGGCGAAGCGGCCGGCCAGCTGCGTCGACCCGCCTTCTCGTCGGCCGGCTGGTGCCAGGTCCCGGTCGGCGGTGTGGCAGCACCACGCGCCAAGGCGCGGGCCTTCTTCTTCCCGCGGCGTTTGC
>JAOTOL010000393.1:0-12500 GCA_034440575.1 Imbricaverruca yamaguchii | reverse complement strand
CAAGACAAATGGCCTCATGCGATTGATCTAGATCGTTAGTGTAGAACCAAGCCCAGTCCTTAAAAGGCTTCCTTCGATTTGGCGGCTACAAAGTTGAGCATACAAAGTTGACCAACGCCGTTACTCTTTCAGCACTTCAGGAAACTATAAAACCTCGGCGTTGTGCTGATATCTTCAAATGAACACCGACTACTTCATTTGATGATTCGGTGCACAAAGAGGATCTGAAAGAAATACAGCAAACCCAGAACCAGAACCAGGACCCAGAAAACCCGCATCGGGTCTGACATTCGCGACGGGTTCCCAAAAACTTCGGTTGTCCCCAAAAATACCAGACTGGGCACCTGGCTCCCAAAATAAACATAGCGAATCTTCGAAAACTCCAGGAAGAGTTCGATAGCTCCAATCGGGGCACCGCAAATTCGCGCCCAGACGCGAAAGATCGTCCATGAGCCCGGAAGATATCGCCGGGGTCAGAAAAGGACACATGGGCCGAACAAACCATCGTCAGAGGCCCAAAAGGAATAATGAAAGATTCTGACAAATATATGCCCTGGGCCGGAAAACCGCTGTGTAGCCCTAAAGTTGCGCAAACTGCCTCCAACAACCGCGACAGGCTTCAACGAAAACGTACCATTGCTCGAAATCGCGGCTGGGAATACAAAATGGGCGCTTGGATCGCGAAAAAACCACACTGGGTCCTGGCCTTGGAAAGACTCAGAATACACCGATAAAAATACAATCTAGCCCAACAAAACTTGCGTTGAATCCTCGAAACCACGCGTTGGACCCGAAAAATCGTGCTGGGACATCCGTAAACTGCACTGGAGTCCATGAATATCACGCTGAAACCTAACAATTTGCGTGGGAAGTCATACATAGACTCAGCCGGGCCCTCGAAGCACAAAGGGATGCTGAAAACGCACAGGGGTCCTCTCGATCGCACCGAGTCTCGCAAAAAGCAACAGGGTTCTCATGTGCTGAGGCCCTGAAAAAAAAAAACTGGGACTTCACACGAAACCACGGGCCTTTAAAGCACACCAAGGCAGAATCTCCTCCGGGGATCACTTAAAGTGGGTGCAGGTGGCATGGGTGTCAACTTGCTTCCAATAAAGGGACAACTGATCTCCGAATAATATATTCTCCGAATAATACACCCCCACCCAAATATCAGACCGAAGCTTACCCAGTGAGCCTATGGAGGACCCTTGCCAAACGCTCGATTGCAACCCCTCCCTCCCTCAACGAGTATTTTTTCAGCCGAAGGCGCCCCTCTTCGGATAAATATGCCATCAAGACATCAAGTGGCTTACATGCGGCATACATACATACATATGATAAATTTATTTAATGCGTTTTTATTAATATATGATTAATTACCGGGTAATCCACTTCGAAACATAATGCAAAGCAGAACGACACAATGCAATGCACTGGCACTGCTGGAAACTGACAATAGAACTCATTGTGTCGTGTATCAACGCGTAATAAACATCGTCCATGGTGCGAACAATTGCATGGACAATTTGCCATAATTTACCTGGATCATTGCGAACGGTTCGCATTACTTTGTAAATGCCTGGAATAGATACCTTTGCGATGGAGAGCCACACATTCACACGCATTTGACTCAGCAAACTTCATGTGAACACGTGATTCTCAGTAAAATGCACTGCAAATATTTCTCTACAAACGTTTAGCATCATCAAAGTACTCTGAAGAAAGAACAATTTTCCTACCACTATATAATCACAGCTATTAAGGGCTGCCTAAACTATTTATTCTACCTGTGGTGTATGCACAACTTGTGTGCATATTTGTGTATGCATGTACAACAATAAATGTATCGAAATGAACACCTCACGACATTTGCTCTTGTTCTGTTTGCTCTGTTTGCTGTCCTCTATCTGCCGGTATATCAACCCGCAACATGGAGAGGAACATTTTCTTACCAGGTTGAAGCATCCGAATTTAAGGACAATCTCTGGGACGGAGAAACTTCCATTGACTGCCAGATATTTGATTCTGAAATTTTGTCAGCAGCACAAAATGTCGTCGCCACATTACCCTGGGGCGACGTGGTAGAAGTTTGAGAGTCAATCGTTATCCAGTCATCTTGATGAGTATCGGAAGCACAGCTGGAATTTGTATTCAATGGCCTCTGATTGGTCTTATCGCTGGTAGAAACAACCGTCGTCAAACGTCGAATAGCTGCTGAATCGAAGTCGTCCACAGGATAAGTATCGTTCTTTAATGAATCAATCCTCTGGTATGCTATAATTAAGTTTTGGGTTTGTGTCATCCATTCTTTGTTTCCATCTACCACCCAAATAGGATTGCAGATAACCGCGAGATTTTCAATCATACTTGTGATGTATGCCATGAAAATGATATAGAATTGCGTTGGCACATACGCAGGTCTGGTTAAAAAAATATCAAGGGATGGTACTAACGTAAATAACTAGAATTAATGCAAATATAAGCATCTGATAGCTGGCGATGTAGGCCAATGTGTAAAGAATAGTCCATTACATGGAATGCAACTTTTAACTGAAAATTTGAGATGTTTAAATGGAAACGTGACGTTTTACATCGAGAGGTGACCTCGTTCTGAGCAGAAAATGTTCTTTTATTGGATATTTAAAACTATTCCCATTGCATCATTATGTAACTAATGTTAAGTTCTCGGACATTGTTACGAGGTAGCATTCATTTAGCACATATGTCTGACATCTACAGGGGAAAATTTGAAAAGCATATGAAACCGGATATGGACTGCTGCAGGGCAGCATGACAGCTGGGATATTGATAAATGCCATACTTCTTTAAAGAAATGACGACTCGCAGTGTTTACACAGCTGCCCCAGTGTTGTTTGGTACACTGTGACAAATTTATAGTTGATCCCTTCGTGCGCAAGACGTACCTTTAATAGCATGTGGTTTGTGGAGGGTTGCAGGATGTGCGTGTGTTTCGCTCGTCAGTTATTCCGCATTCATTTGTTGTGAAGATGATAATATTGCGAATGATTTGTAATGCACCACGCGATGACCTGAGTGCAAAGATCGATTCAGGCTGGTACGGTGCATATCGTTCATGCATATGGTTGACCGGCTATATGTCAGTAAAATCAATACATGCATATAGCGAGCCGGCACGAAACGAGTCACAAAAACTGCACTTCGGGAGTCGTACCTATTTAAAACAGCAGGAATATTGAGAATAAAAACATATCCGAGGACAACGAAATTATCACAAAAGAGGAAATGCACGTTGGCGTCGTATTCGTATTCATATTCAGCGACGGTTTTGCCGGTGTAATATTTGTACTGACATGGGCATTCAGCGACTGGTTTATGATCCTTCAAATCAATACCCACAAATGCTTCTGCCGCTTGAACACGCTGGATGTAACTACGACTTTAAAGGCCGTATTACAATACTACTTCAAAGGTCAAGGTCTAATGCAAACTGGTTTCTTCGGTCATAGGCTTTTTGCTTTCACTCAAGACTGTCCAAATCTGTTACCAGGCGATAGCCTGTGGTGAACCATCGTGTAGTAATTCAAACTGGTATTTATAAAAGCTAAACTTCAACGTCAAAGGTTAACTTGATTTATTAGATGGCAATATTGAAGGAATATTGACCACACGCGAGGTTCGTTTACCATTGCTTCGATTTCCATCCAATGGGCGTTAGTTAGTCATTTGGGCTTTCGGGCGCTTCGACCAGAGTTGATCATTCGCGCCCATAGCGCTCGAATGGGCGTCATCCAACTTACCTTGCTATGTGGTATTAGAAAGATAATTAGAGTTTAGGGTCGCATCGACTGGGTCGATCATGCAGATCAGGAAGATAAACAATCGAACTATTTTCCAAGGACAAAGGCCAAGCTGATCATTCGTTCCCTCATTTTTCCGTTTTCCCTCAAATCTATCCAAATCTGGTATCAAGCGACAACCAGTGGTGACCACTCAGTCGAGCAACATTTCAAACCGGGACATGTCAAGGTCAAAGGTTTGATTGAGTTCTTAGATGACTTCGCGTTTCGCCGCTATGGCTTCAATTTGCAGAAAATGGATGTCATTCGACGTCGCTTGACGAAGTCCTCGCACTTCGTCGGTATGGCTTCAATTTGCATTATGTGGGTGCCATTCGACGTGGCTTGTTGTACGGTACCCGAATGTTGAGATATCCAAATAATTTCGAGGGTGTCGAAGGTCCGGTGTGCATATAATGATTGAGTGTATTATGAATAGGAGTATAAAATATAATTTTGTTTGCAGCCGTTGTGATAGCAGGCGCTCATATATTATATGACTAAAAGCACCCCCCCCCCCCCAGAAATCCATTCAAACCTGTTCTTACACCAGGCTGTATCGGAACCTACCGGGCATGGCTCATTTTTGGACCTTGTATTCTCGGATTTAAGTGGCTTGGTTCAAGACTTGACTGTAGGAGACACTCTGGGAATAAGTGACCATAACATAGTTAGATTCAAGGCACATGCAGTGGAAATTATTAAGGATAATTTGGTAAAGGTTCCAAATTTTAACAGAGCAGACTTTGACTGCATGAGAGCGGCTTTAAGTGCCATAAGATGGAAAAAAGAATTCTCCAATTTAAATGCCTGTGAAATGTGGGTAAAGTTCAAATCTTACTTGAAGGAAATTCAGATTAGACATGTCCCCCAAAAGCAAAGACGCAAAAGCAGGGTAGGGTAGGAAAGCCAGCATGGCTTATACTAGACTTGATAAAACCAATGAATGCTAAGAAAGCTGCATTTAGAGTGCTTAAGGAAGCTTCAAATATCGTAAATCTAAAGGCGTTTCGAAAAGCTAGGGACACTGTGAAGGAAAAAAAACAGAGCAGCAAAGCGAGCAAAAGAACTGGATTTAGCTAGGAACTGTAATGGGGACAACAAAAAGTTCTTTAGTTTCTACCAGCTGAGCAAAGCTTCTAGCACAATTGGTACAAGGCTGGCTGAGATATAGATATAGAATGCTGAGAGGAGATCTCATCGAGGTCTTTAAATTTGTCCCTGGTCTGGAAAGGGGATATCTTGGGGAAATGTTT
Source organism: Imbricaverruca yamaguchii (assembly GCA_034440575.1). NCBI lineage: Eukaryota > Metazoa > Arthropoda > Thecostraca > Neoverrucidae > Imbricaverruca > Imbricaverruca yamaguchii. The sequence continues at coordinate 7,426 of JAOTOL010000393.1, read as the reverse complement.
GAATTTAACAGAAATTATGCAATTAGAGGTTATCAATTCAAAATTAAAGTTAACCACAGCAGAACAAGATTAAGACAGTCTTTCTTCGCCAACAGGGTAGTAGAACACTGGAACTAGCCGCCAGAAACCATTGTCAGTAGCAGCACATTGAACATATTTAAAAACAGCATAAACAATCATCATAAGAATAAAGGGCTTGCTTTTCAGTATTACAGGGAGGGCTGATCGACGGGTTTGGTAGGCAACTGGTTGAGTGTACAGAGTGCAACCAAGAAGGGCCCTTGTGGCTCATAGTTGCACTACTATTTTATGTCTTTGTCTTTACAAATTCCGGGCACCAAATCAACACATCGGGGTCTTCGAAGACACGCAGGCACCTGACAAAGATTTGTTGGTGCACAAAAAAACAACAAAGTTACAAGTGCCAGTGTCTCAAAAATGTAGCGGGCCATAACAAAAATGGACTGAAGCCCAAAACACATCCGTAGACAAAGAGAAACGCTACGAGTCCAACACAAGAACAAACAGCAAAAGCCAGGGTATCGGTTCGGTAACCAATTTGGGAACATAATGGTTGTGCGTGAAAGAGGTGAGGTGCAGGAAAGCTCATTGGATATCCGGGTTTCTTAACCGCAATAAAATGTGGGAACAAGAGGGCTAATCATCGAATTGAATTAATCCAATTATCCCATGGAACCTCCATGCATCCGCCAATTCTATCATGTGGCAGGAAATAGCGAAACATAAGAGGCCTAGCAGAAACCATAGAATATCACTAAATGTGGTGAATGCGCCGAATGCGCAAGGAGGGTGTGCATGTGCACGAACATTGGTGTAGTGGGGACAGAGTGTTATGGACTGGAATGCCTCAAATTGGACAATCTTACATATTTAGGTGATTTGTACAGGTGTAATTTCAGCAGTGTTAGGTGACTTATCAATGGATGCAAAAAGAATAACCTTCGATCAGGGTGGGTGATGGGGAGTTGGGGGTGAAATCCGATGACTGAGAAACGATGGTAGATTGGACCAACCACACGGACAATTCAGCTGGTCGTTAATTATTTTATTTAATCGAATTAAAAATGGGCCCCATGTGGTGTGCAAAGCTGGCGACGTTGCACGGCAAGACTACAGGCGTGCTGAGGCGGCTGTTGTCAGACTGCTTACGCGTAACACCGCACAGTATGGCCGCAGAGCGAGCAGGGTAACACTACAACAGCATCAAGTCAGCGCACTGCACGGGTACGGCAAACAAAAACGGCGGACTATCAGCATCAACAGTGCGGAAACTGCGTCGTTCGGTCTCCGCCCGTTAGACGTGATTTTGGGTCATGCCTTTTTATTGGAAATTACGATTTGATACAGCTTGCTGACACTGGGCCCTGCGTTTGTTTAGTTTGGCGGCGCGTCGGCGTACAGTTCAGCTTCGTTATCAGCCCAGCTGCGCCTGGCACAGATCCCAGTCGACGGCAGCCGCTCAACCCGTCGGAAGCGGTGCCGATGGGCCTCGTACAGAGCCCGAGCTATTTACCGCGTACTTTCTCTTTCCCGCCTTACTCGATGTGTGTGGCCATTGTTCTCGAACCTGGTATACGGTCACTGAGGATTTCCCGCTGACGAGTGCACGCGAGCGAGATGAAGGTCTATCGAGGGAGATGCTTATTTTGCACCGTGGCACTGTGGCTGATGGTTCGTATGCTGTGTTGTAGTGTGCTCATACGGTGAACAGATGTTGCCAACAGATTGTAATACACATGTCATGTAGCAGGTAGTGGTGATGGCTTTGTCGGCAACGGTGCGAACATAAACAAGGGACCAAACAGAACGCAGAAGCCGCGTTCAGAATATCAATACAGTGTTCAAAACACAGAACAGAACGAAGCCGAACGGGATTAACGTAAAATGTCGGATACTTTTTTTTTCAAGGTACAAGACACGAGCCGGTAGGACCCAGACAATGCATGAGGCTTTTGAGGAGAGCTCCTCCAGCTCAGGTATCTGATTAGCTATGGGATTTATTTTATTCGAAATAGAAGTAGGAAATATGAAATTAGGTTGTGCTTCGCTCAATATTTTACGTTGTTGATCCTTGTAACGGGAGGAACAGCCAAGTGGGACCCGGCCTCTCCACTTAGCACCACAAAATATATTGGATAATACGATACATTTTGAGACAGTTACCACAAAAAACCGAAATTTTCGACTCACCGGACGCTTTCTCTATTTCATCACATTCTTGGGGGTTGGCTTCCCTTAGGAGAATCCTAGTTGCACCACTGTTAGTCAGGCATAATCATGGATAACAAATGCTACACATGAATCAACGCTTTTACAATGCACATTTATTTTTCTTGAGAATATGGTACTTGTTCACCACCTAATGACCGCCTATCCGACTGTTCGTGCTTTACGATCGCGTCTGCTATTGTGCATAACTGCATATTGGGCGGATAATGGGAACTCTATCAGAGGGATGGCCTGCACTTCTCCGAGAAGGGGGTGCATGTGTCAGACAAAGCATATGGGCATGTCCTTCAGGAAAACTAGGCAATGGGGTAGGGGGGGGGGATGAAGTTGGATTGCCATCTCAGGGGTATGCCAATAGTGGCAGCCAAGTCAATAGAACACAAAAGTCAGCAAATAGGGATAGCAGTGGTTCCAGGAGGCAGAGTGGTAGCTCATTCAGTGATAAAATAGCTCCTCAACATGAAAAAGCCAAAGGGGGTTATGGAACAGATGTTAAGTGCATGCGCGAATGATCAACCCTGGTCGATGCGCCATAAATCCCAAATGTTAAGTGCATGATGCTTAATGCTTAGAGTATTCGATCCAAATTTAAAGACTTCAAGTGTGCTGCTGCTGAGGAACCAGGTTTTGTTTGCATTACTGAGGCATGGGTCAGCGAGGGGTATTTTGTGGATAACTTGCAGGACTACGAGATCCAGGCACACGATGTGTTTTCGTGCAGTAGTGGTCCAAAGAAGGCGCAAAAGAAGGGTAGTAAAGCCAGCATGGTTTACGCCAGATTTGATGATGATGACTATTGGAGTTTTAGGGTGCGTCAATCCATGTGGATTATATTGCACCCATAACAAACTTACTTAGTCATACGTCAGACTGTCACGTTCGAATCGTTCGAATAAAAGATGTCTGATGGAGTAAGATATCACCTAAGTAGGTGCATATGTCACTTGGAATCGTATCTCCGCGAGGAAACTCAAAACTGCTCTGTAATAGATAAATCGGAATGGTTTCCCAGTAAGTAGACTAATCTCAGAGTATTCGCATCATATCCGGAGTGCCGCCTGCGTTCTTCTGCATATGCTGGGCACGTCACCAGCACATGGTGTACAGACAGCGCGGCATTACACTTCACACATTTCGATCTGTCGTCCCCGCACAATAAGTATCTATGAGTTGCTAGCGTGCGACCAATTCTGAGACGACAGATGGCCACTTCGTCCCTTCTAGTTCGACTGAATCACTAGGGCCACAGTGCCAAGTGTGGTTTGATTCGCACGCAAAATTTGATAAAAGTAATTAAGGCCAAGAAAGATGCATTTAGAATGTTTAAAGAAGATTCAAATATCGTAAATATAAGGTTACATCAGAAAGCTAGAGACACTGTAAAACAGAAAACCAGAGCAGCAAAGTGAGCAAAATAATTAGATTTGGCTAGGTATTATAATGAGGGCAGCAAGAAGTTCTTTAATTTTTCCAAGCTGAGTAAAGTTTCTAACACAATTGGTCCACTGGTTAAGGCAAACTTTCTTCACCAACAGGGTAGTGGAACACTGGAACCAGCTGCCAGAAAGCATCGTCAGTAGCAGCCCATTGAACATCCTTAAAAACAGTATAGACAATCATTATAAGAATAGAGGGCTTGCTTTTCAGTATTACAGGGAGGGCTGATTGACAGATTTAGTGGGCAACTGGTTCAGTGTACAGAGTGCAACCAAGAAGGGCCCTTGTGGCTCATAGTTGCACTAATCTTTTATGTCTTTATGTCTTTATGTCACTGCAAGTAAATGGGACTATATTGAGTGAGGATGTTGAGATGGCTGAGGAGCTGAGCAAGCAGGTTTAATCAGTGCTTACATTGGAAAATATGACTAATCTGCCAACCGTACACCACAGTTCAGTGACAGATGATCGGATAAACGATGTTTATGTCATTGATAGTTCTGTTGTTTTCAATCACAAAAATAAAGCCAAACAAGGCAGCAGAATCTGGTGAAATTTATGCCAAGGTATTGCGGTAAGCTGAAAACGAACTGGAAATTCCACTTAGTATAATATTTTGTAGATCCGTTTCATAAAATGAAATTCCAATACATTGGGAAAGGGCAAATGTAGTTCCTATTTTCAAGAAAGGAGAAAGTTGAAAACTATATGCCAGCAAGCCTCACATCCCTAGTCTGCAAGACACTCTAATCTATTATCATGGATAGAATAGTTTGCTATCTGGAGAGAAACAGATAGGAGATAGCTTTGTTCATTATATATGTAAAGAGCATTGATAGTGGCCTAAGCAGTAAGGTTTTGAAATTTGGGGATGATTTGAAGGTCTTTAGAGCAATAACAGGACACAATGAGCATGTCTCGCTGCAAAAAGACTGCCGATTTTACGAAGTGGTCCAAAAAATGGCAAATGAAATTTATTTTCATAAATGCAAAATCATGCATGTATGTAGGGAGCATATGAAGGCTCCATACTTGATAGGTGGCATAGTACCATATGTAACTTAGCGGGAGAAGGACTTGGGCGTTATTCTGCACGCAACGTTCCGGACATCAGAACAGACCAAGGAAGCCAGGAAGAAGGCACTGAGAATGTTTGGGGCAATAAAGAGGAATGTATTATGCAAAAGTGAAGAAGTCATTAGTAAGCTTTATTGTGCTATATCAGGCCACATTTGGAATATTGTGTTCAAGCTTGTCCCCTAGTCAGGAAAAAATATTGTTGGCTTTTAGAGAGAGTACAAAAGAAACCAACATAAATGGTTAATGATTCATGGAATCTGGTATATGAGGAAAGATTGAGGAAATTGAATATGTTTTCACATAGATATACATATATATATACACATATATTTATATATATATACATATATATATACATATATTTATATATATATATATATATATATATATATATATATATATATATATATATATATATATATATATATATATATATATATATATATATATAGAAGGCTGATAGATCTCATCGAGGTCTTTAAATTTGTTCATGCTCAGGAACAGGGATATCTCAGGGAAATGTTCCAGTTGCATATAAATGATGCAATTAGAGCCGATCAATTCAAAATTTAAATCAAGCAGTGGGCTTGGTTTTCGGTATTCCAGGAAGGGCTGATCGACGGATTTGGTGGGCAACTGGTTGAGTTTCCAGAGTGCAACCTAGAAGGACCCTTGTGGCTTATAGTTGCACTGATCTTTTTTTGTTGTCTTTTATGTCTTTGAGGCGTTTCTTTCCACCAGGAGCATAGAAGCGATATGGAGTACGAAAAGGGGGGCATTGTCAAAGTCCATGGGGCGCTATTTTCCTGGAGAGGCGCCAATGACTGATGCATTTTAAGGTGGAGATGCACTTCAGTGCCTCTGAGCCTTCTGTACTCAGAGGAACGCCCCCAGTTGAACATTTCAAAGTGTACGTACTCGAGCATCCCCTGAAGAGTTTTTTTTCCCAGTCGGTGGTGGCGACGGCAAAAAAAAATGGAGGGTGGACCTGCTTTCGTCCACCTGCTTTCCACGCTCGTGAGTAAGCAATTATTCCCGTCGGATTCGATTGATGCGAGGCACTGCAACCAAGTGTGAATACACGAACGTTTGGTATCTGTATGCAAGCTCTATGAGCTTGATCCCGCCCTTTATCTTGTCCTTGATTGAATCTGGGTTAAAAATAGCCTACATCGTGAACGGAGGGCTTTACGTCGTACAACAAATACGTAGGCAAATCAGGAAACTAGTTCCGTTGTTTGATAGTTCGTTCAACTTCGGGGCCGCAGTCCTCCTCGTCTCTCGGCTCAGGGTTCACTGGGTTTCACTGGGTTCACCCCGTCTCACTGGGTTCAGGGAAGTCATTCACGTGCTTATAGTGTCGCAGGGTCACGCACATTAAACGAATGACAGCCGCCTAGAAACAGCGGCGTACCCAGGATTTGAATCACATGCACATTTGTTTTCCACCAGAAATACGGGAAGAGAAATAATAATCGAATTATTGGGGTGGGGTGGGGGAGCCAACACTGAGCAGGCGCTTAGTCATCAAAAGCTTGCAAAATATCATCCCTGCACAATGCTATCGTATGGCAGCAATTAGCAAAATTAGCCCTGCCGACCTTCGAAAAACCATCCCTGGGTTGTTTTGACCATATGTTTCGACATGTAGCGTGGCGCGCGTGGTGAGTCCAGATGCGCCCGAGGCATAAACAGTAAACAGTGGTTCGTTCTGTCGGTACGTCCGGTGACGTTTACCAGAGCGCGGGCCAAACTACCCCACCACAAGCTTCCCCATCTGGTCACCGTACTGTGCGCTGCAGTCTGTGCGGCTGCAATCTGTGCGGCTCGACAGACATTGTGCAGCTATATGCCAATTATCGTCTTGGACAGTGGCACAGCCAGGAGTTTCCTAAGGGGGCGACCAACACAAAGATGATGTAGCTCTAAAAGATTCCGGCACCCCCAAAATTTAGGGCTTCGCGTGTTGAAAATCTCAAGATTATTGTTTCATCCAGTGTATTATTGGGTGTTAAGAGGGGGGGGGGGGGCTTGGTTCCGCCTCTGGTCTTTGGAACACTTGTATATCGAGCGCATCATGACATGCCCCGAATTAGCGCGATTGAAATTGTTCCCTTGTAAGTGACTAAGCATACTTACTCATCGCGAACATTGACCAATAACTGCGTGTTTTAGTATGGAATAGATCGGGGTACGAAAAATTGACCTATACCTCAACATTGACGCATTTTCGATGCCTTTACAGCACCATCAACAGCTGCGATGCACTGATGTGGGCTGTTCGGGCGCCGAAGGAGTGGGATGGTTGTGGCGAGTACTGGCGCGTCATGCCCAGCCGGGCGGGCGCTGCCCCCATCACGTGTTGTGGCGGGTACTGGCGCGTCATACTCAGCCGGGCGGGTGCTGCCCCCATCACGTGTTGTGGGCGGTACTGAGGGGTCATACTCAGCCGGGCGGGTGCTGCCCCCATCACGTGTTGTGGCGGGTACTGGCGCGTCATACTCAGCCCGGCGGGTGCTGCCGCCCATCACGTGTTGTGGCGGGTACTGGCGCGTCATACTCAGCCGGGCGGGTGCTGCCCCCATCACGTGTTGTGGCGGGTACTGGCGCGTCATGCTCAGCCGGGCGGGTGCTGCCCCCATCACGTGTTGTGGCGGGT
>JAOTOL010000392.1:0-59893 GCA_034440575.1 Imbricaverruca yamaguchii | reverse complement strand
GTGGCGGCAGACATTCCACAGGCTGTCAGCCAACTGTGCCTCCCTTTGTATTGTCCTGGAGTTGCAAATCTAGCACTGCCTTGCACAGGGATGCAGTGCTAAGTCGCTCCAATTATCTGTTGAGGTCATGTTTTTCTCAATGCGAAATTGTTTTTGACGTGATGTTTTTTTTTCATGAGCTGAAGAAGGCACAAATCGTATGCGCCATTTTCGGCTTGTTCACTTTGTACACAAATATTCAAGATAAGAATTGTTCCGTAATCCGCTAGCAACTACTCTAAATAACACTGTCCATCCCAACTTACCTATGCATAAATTTGAACCGTGGGAACCTACATTGTCTGCGGATTGTTCAAGTTAGCACTTGAGGACCCTTCATAAGAGAAGTAATAGAACTCTAGTTGCCAGTTTGGAAGAGATGCATACTACAGATGAGATGTACTACATTGGGTTCCCATGCAACCATTTGATTGTGGTTGTCTTCTGTGATTTGTCTTTGTTTTCTTAGTGTATTTGTTTTATGTTGGTATAATACAGCATCTCAAGAAAATACCTTTTGGGATGCATGAGCAAGAAATCTTTCAGCTTCAGAATATATGTTTTTTAACTGGATTTAAGAGATTTCTCCCGGGCGCTAAATGACCTCGTAGTCGGCGCGCCCTTAAGCCCAAATAATTAATATATACGGAATTTCTCCAGTAATGGTGATGTATCGGTCTGTCAGCTAGAGCCGTCCACCGGTGCTTCTCCCTACCTTCAACCACATCTCCGCCCGCATCTCCAGCCCCATTCCCACCGGCATCGCCATCCCTATCGTGGTCTCCACTGGCGCACTGGTGCGGTGACCGGCCGACTGCTGCCGCAGCGGGATGAATAAGCACAGCGAGAGCTGCAGCTCGTCCAAGGAGGAGTGGAGCGGCCGACTGGAGCGCGTGCACGTCAGTCGCTCCGACATGAACCGGCTCATCATGAACTACCTGGTGACCGGTGAGTCTGCCGCTGGTCAGGGGGACGAGCGGTCAGTCGCTCCGACATGAACCGGCTCATCATGAACTACCTGGTGACCGGTGAGTCTGCCGCTGGTCAGCGGGACGAGCGGTCAGTCGCTCCGACATGAACCGGCTCATCATGAACTACCTGGTGACCGGTGAGTCTGCCGCTGGTCAGGGGGACGAGCGGTCAGTCGCTCCGACATGAACCGGCTCATCATGAACTACCTGGTGACCGGTGAGTCTGCCGCTGGTCAGGGGTCGAGGGGTAAGTTGCTTGTCTCACAATCGAAAGATTGTGGGTTCGGGTCTCACTTGTCGCTACTCTTCGCACGCGACCAATCGGCGTGAGACATTGGCGACGCTTCATGACTGAACGGTCGACGTGTCGTAAAGCCAATAACCAACCAATCTGCCTGTGGTCGCCACTAGTGACTGGTGGTGTCGATGCTCACCAGTTGTATCGGTGGTGTCGGTGGGTGCCTGGTGTGTGTGTGTGTGTGTGTGTGTGTGTGTGTGTGTGTGTGTGTGTGTGTGTGTGTGTGTGTGTGTGTGTGTGTGTGTGTGTGTGTGTGTGTGTGCGTGTGCGTGTGCGTGTGCGTGTGCGTGTGCGTGTGCGTGTGCGTGTGCGTGTGCGTGTGCGCGTGTGCGTGTGCGCGTGTGCGCGTGTGCGCGTGTGCGCGTGTGTGCGTGTGTGCGTGTGTGCGTGTGTGCGTGTGTGCGTGTGCGTGTGTGCGTGTGTGCGTGTGTGCGTGTGCGCGTGTGTGCGTGCGTGCGTGCGTGCGTGCGCGTGCGCGTGCGCGTGCGTGTGTGCGTGGGTGCGTGGGTGCGTGGGTGCGTGTGTGTGTGTACCGGTGGCTGGTGCTGTACATCTGTGGTGGCTGATTACAGGGGATTATACCGGCCATTAATGCACTGTATGGTGGTAATGGGCGAGGCTACTGGGCAGTGGTACCATTGCTGGTTCATCTGCTGTTGGTGTTCGCCAGCGATTGGTGCAGTGCGTTGGTGACTGGCAGGTGCACTTGTGACACTGGTAAAGTAACTGGTGAGCCTGACTGAATACAGCCAATGGCCACTAAGGATGCAACCAACATGTCGGACTTTTTCACTGAATCTAACCGGCAAACGGTTATGGCGCTGCATCACTATTGACGTCTGACGCAACGTAGCATCACTAAGTGGTCTGCTCCCCGTCGCATTTACTGGATCGGGAGCGGCGTTTTGTGTACTATTAGGTGGGTCGTTGTGTCCTTAATGGCTGATACCATTCCATTGAATATCCCCTGGATTTAGCATCGAACTCGTTAAAATCGAGGCAAGCCTCATATCTTTAACATTTCCCCGTTTGCATTTTTCATCAAACGTCCCCGACCCGTGGCTCCATTGCTTGGGCGTTGACTCGGTAGTCTGATGTTCAGCAGGTTACGGCGGAACGTGTGCGTCCGAATGGTGCTTCGGCCACGACCACAACAGCATGTACAATTTTTTTTTTAAACTGGCATGCAGCATTCTCATTGAATGAATCATGTGATTTGAGGGCCAGCGGTAGCTAACGTCAGGGCCAACCGTGTAGTTGGACATTGATGGACTCAGCAGAGAATGTTAACACTGATGACGGTTTTCGGAGCGAGGCACTAGTGGATCCGGTCCGAGGCACCACCGTCTGCCCACGAGGAAGGTCTGTGTGACTGGTGTGTCGCTATGAGGGAGTCTGCGTGACTGGATGTTGCTATGAGGTGGGGGTCTGTGTGACTGGTGTGTCGCTATAGGGTGTGGGGTCTGCGTGACTGGCGTCTCGCTGTTTAGGGCACGTGTTACTGGGTTGTCGCTTCATGCAGGGATCTGTGTGACTGGCCTGTCGCTGTGTGAAGGACCGCTGTTATGGGCGCGTGCTGTCCGTTTTCAGAGGGCTTTAAGGAGGCGGCCGAGAAGTTTTCCCAGGAGTCGGGCGTGGCGTCAGCCGTCGACCTGTCCTCTCTGGATGACCGCATACGGTAGGCTGGCGTAGTGGGCGCGCCCACCGTCTCCCTGCTTCACTGTCCTCGTCAGTCTGATCGGACGTCGGGTCGGACTCGTTGGTCGGGTGTCGGGTCAGACTCGTTGGTCGGGTGTGTCGGGTCGGACTCATTGGTCGGGTCGGACTCGTTGGTCGGGTGTCGGGTCGAACTCGTTGGTCATGTGTCGGGTCGGACTCGTTGGTCGGGTGTCGGGTCGGACTCGTTGGTCGGGTGTCTGGTCGGTCTCGTTGGTCGGGTCGGACTCGTTGGTCGGGTGTGTCGGGTCGGACTCGTCGGTCGGGTGTCGGGTCGGACTCGTTGGTCGGGTGTCGGGTCGGTCTCGTTGGTCGGGTGTCGGGTCGGACTCGTTGGTCGGGTGTCGGGTCGGACTCGTTGGTCGGGTGTCGGGTCGGACTCATTGGTCGGGTGTCGGGTCGGTCTCGTTGGTCGGGTGTCGGGTCGGACTCGTTGGTCGGGTGTCGGGTCGGTCTCGTTGGTCGGGTGTCGGGTCGGACTCGTTGGTCGGGTGTCGGGTCGGACTCGTTGGTCGGGTGTCGGGTCGGTCTCGTTGGTCGGGTGTCGGGTCGGACTCGTTGGTCGGGTGTCGGGTCGGACTCGTTGGTCGGGTGTCGGGTCGGTCTCGTTGGTCGGGTGTCGGGTCGGACTCGTTGGTCGGGTGTCGGGTCGGACTCGTTGGTCGGGTGTCGGGTCGGACTCGTTGGTCGGGTGTCGGGTCGGACTCATTGGTCGGGTGTCGGGTCGGACTCGTTAGTCGGGTGTCGGGTCGGACTCGTTGGTCGGGTGTCGGGTCGGTCTCGTTGGTCGGGTGTCGGGTCGGACTCGTTGGTCGGGTGTCGGGTCGGTCTCGTTGGTCGGGTGTCCGGTCTGACTCGTTGGTCGGGTGTCGGGTACAGACGGAGCTCGCTCAGGCGGACGGTAAGTTCATTGGTTTCAATCTCAGAAGCCCGCGGTTTTGGACCAGCTTGCGCCTGGTGTGATGTCCCAGCCCGCAAGAAGGCAGCAGACCAGATGGTATCCATGGAAGGTGGTACATTCGGGAGCATATGAATGGATCAAGTAATGAGACGGATAATAGTTGTCCAGTGCGTCCTAGCCAACTGTCTTCTCCCTAGTTCACACAATTTGTGAAAGGCCACGTTGTTGCGCATTGAATCCCAAAGTCCCATCGTTTGTATTGATTCTTGTTACTGCACCGCACATCACTCGCCATCACCAGTGTGGAGGCCTGGACTCGTCCTGGCTAGTCGATGGGAGGAGCCCTGAGCATTCCATCATCATTTTGCAACGCTAGATAGAGGTGATGTGTGCGACCGGAGGTCATGCACTAATTTAATATATGAGTGAATATATGTACCTTCGCTATTTCGGTGACCTATTCTTGCAACTGTGAATGAAAGATACTGAATTTCACATGTTTGATGAAAGCAAACAACTGTCCTTTAGTTCTCCAGTGTTTTAGTTTGAATGCGAAGTTGATAGCAAAGGCGTGTGTTCAGCGGCGCTTACGTAAACACGTGTATAATCCTTGGGAAATGTCGCCATTGACTCACCGGCAACTTCGTTTCAAAAGTTTCATTTCTCAAAATGATGCTTCGGCAGCCGCGGTGTTCACGAGATGCTGTGTGCCGCCGTCTGTCAGGATCCGGGACGCCATCCGGGAGGGTCGCATTTCTGACGCGACCGACGTGGTGAACAAGCTGCACCCGGAGCTGCTCGACAGCGACCGCTACCTCTACTTCCATCTGCAGCAGCAGCACCTGATCGAATTGATCCGCGATGGCCGTGTGGAGGAGGCGCTCAGGTGAGGTTAGAGAAGTCCCCAGGTGAGGTTGGAGAGGTGCTCAGGTGAGGCTGGAGAGGTGCTCAGGTGAGGCTGGAGAGGTGCTCAGGTGAGGTTGGAGAGGTGCTCAGGTGAGGTTGGAGAGGTGCTCAGGTGAGGTTAGAGAAGTGCTCAGGTGAGGCTGGAGAGGTGCTCAGGTGAGGCTGGAGAGGCGCTCAGGTGAGGCTGGAGAGGCGCTCAGGTGAGGTTGGAAAGGTGCTCAGGTGAGGTTGGAGTGGTGCTCAGGTGAAACTGGAGAGATGCTCAGGAGTGGGGAGGTGCTCAGGTGAGGTTGGAGAGGTGCTCAGGTGAGGTTGGAGAGGTGCTCAGGTGAGGCTGGAGAAGTGCTCAGGTAAGGCTGGAGAGGTGCTCACGTGAGGTTGGAGAGGTGCTCAGGTGAGGTTGGAGAGGTGCTCAGGTGAGGCTGGAGAGGTGCTCAGGTGAGGCTGGAAAGGCGCTCAGGTGAGGTTGGAGAGGTGCTCGGGTGAGGTTGGAGAGCTCAGGTGAGGTTGGAGAGGTGCTCAGGTGAGGCTGGAGAGGTGCTCAGGTGAGGCTGGAAAGGCGCTCAGGTGAGGTTGTAGAGGTGCTCAGGTGAGGTTGGAGAGCTCAGGTGAGGTTGGAGAGGTGCTCAGGTGAGGCTGGAGAGGTGCTCAGGTGAGGTTGGAGAGCTCAGGTGAGGTTAGAGAGGTGCTCAGGTGAGGCTGGAGAGCTCAGGTGAGGTTGGAGAGGTGCTCAGGTGAGGCTGGAGAGCTCAGGTGAGGTTGGAGAGGTGCTCAGGTGAGGTTGGAGAGGTGCTCAGGTGAGGTTGGAGAGCTCAGGTGAGGTTGGAGAGGTGCTCAGGTGAGGCTGGAGAGCTCAGGTGAGGTTGGAGAGGTGCTCAGGTGAGGCTGGAGAGCTCAGGTGAGGTTGGAGAGGTGCTCAGGTGAGGTTGGAGAGGTGCTCAGGTGAGGTTGGAGAGGTGCTCAGGTGAGGTTGGAGAGGTGCTCAGGTGAGGTTGGAGAGGTGCTCAGGTGAGGATGGAGAGCTCAGGTGAGGTTGGAGAGGTGCTCAGGTGAGGTTGGAGAGGTGCTCAGGTGAGGTTGGAGAGGTGCTCAGGTGATGTTGGAGAGGTGCTCAGGTGAGGTCGGAGAGGTGCTCAGGTGAGGCTGGAGAGCTCAGGTGAGGTTGGAGAGGTGCTCAGGTGAGGCTGGAGAGCTCAGGTGAGGTCGGAGAGGTGCTCAGGTGAGGTTGGAGAGGTGCTCAGGTGAGGTTGGAGAGGTGCTCAGGTGAGGTCGGAGAGGTGCTCAGGTGAGGTTGGAGAGGTGCTCAGGTGAGGTCGGAGAGGTGCTCAGGTGAGGCTGGAGAGGTGCTCAGGTGAGGTTGGAGAGGTGCTCAGGTGAGGTTGGAGAGGTGCTCAGGTGAGGTCGGAGAGGTGCTCAGGTGAGGTTGGAGATGTGCTCAGGTGAGGTTGGAGAGGTGCTCAGGTGAGGTTGGAGTGGTGCTCAGGTGAGGTTGGAGAGGTGCTCAGGTGAGGTTGGAGAGGTGCTCAGGTGAGGTTGGAGTGGTACTCAGGTGAGGTTGGAGAGGTGCTCAGGTGAGGTTGGAGTGGTGCTCAGACAGCGTTGGAAAAGTGGCCCTTTTTTGGAACTTTTGCAATCGAAAGAATTATACACTCCGGAAAAAATACACTCCTTGCATTGCTGGATGAAGACATACTTAACTAGCAAGACAGCTAGATGTCATTATACAATAGTGATAACTTGGGTGGAGAGGAAAATTCAGTCATACTGGGTCCCCTACCACATGAAGTTTCCAGTATAATTGAGGATAATACACATTTGTTATTTTGAGTCATCTGTAGGCACATTCCAAGAGGAGGCAGGAGTAAAGCCGAAAATGAGATGCCAGCCAGATTGGAAGAATATCAGTTTGCTAGCATGCACAAGTACAACATATGTCAATGGATGGCAAAATATGGATCACTGCAGTCTGAATATGATCTTAATGCCACTGAACATTCCATATTTCACAACATTCCATCTTCCATATCATTCCATAACATTCCATTTGTGCATGTGCGATTTATGGTGAGGTGCAGGTGAATTAATAAACAGCCACCAGTGCATTCATGTGTATGTTCTCCATTTGTGGACAAACCTCAGAACAGAGTCCAGATGTGCTCAGAAGAATGTATGGATGAACACCAAGAGCTATAGTGGCATCCACACAACTGGTAAGCCACAAAGTGTAGCACTTCCCCCAAATCTCCAAAATACTGGTGGATATGAGCCATGTTTTGCTACAGCATAGGAATTGTCATGGGCACTATTACTTTTCCACACATGTTTTACACACAGTTTGCCTCCATGAAGCATACAAAGTATTAGGTTTGGCTAAATTATGCTAGATAATTTTTTTTGTAAGTTATCCATTCATCAAATTCCTTTCGGAATCATTCAGGAATATAAAGTTTTTGAATTTTAAAAAACACTCAGGCTAGCATAGGCTGTTTAGTTAGCATAGGCCATTTACTTTTCATTTCTTAATTCATTTTAATACTTTTAACTAATTGCTTATAAAAAAAAAAAAAATTATTAAAAAAGATTTTCTTCCATCCAGTTAGGCTGCAGCTTTTTCTTCATTTATAACATCACATTTCATGGTATATTTCCCAACCAAACCTGAGCCACTTTTTTGGTGTCATTTTGCTACCCAACTGCACTTGCCAAAAAATGTGCAGTCACATCATGTAAGTACCTACATTATGAACATATTCATAATCATTGCACAAAAAATAAATTTCAAGAAGTCAAATCACCTTAAACTGCAAATTTGTCCATTCAGAAAGTCAGACCAGAAATGTTAAGAGTATAATGGTATTCAATGGAGAATATGGACAGGATGCACCTAATAATTCCTGAACATTTCATGAAAGCACAAATAGTGCTTGAATGCATGCATATCTATAATATCTGCAGTCAATGTGCACTGAAGAGGCTCAGCCCCCATTTTGAAAGAAAAACATTCATGCTTCAAAATTAAAGTGAAAGTGAAAACAAAATTTTGAAGTGAAAACAAAATTTTCCAGACAAAAGCAAAGCAATCAGTTTTGTTCATTTCTACGCTTGTCGGCAAAACATCGCAGCAATTAATATTATCATGTCCTGCTCCTTGTATTATCTGAAGATTTCCCGTCACACAACATAAGCCTACAGCTTTGGTTTATCCAAATTAATAACTCGAATTACCGCGAAGATATTTGATATAGGTAAGTAGGTAGGTACCTACATAGTCAGATAATACAACCTCTAATACCTCGAGCCAAACACGCAGTCAATTCCTTCCAGATGACAACGAAAAACTTTAAAGAAAATCCTTCGTTGAATAAAAAAAACCACTACGCTCCGCTAACCAAATATAGGAATTCACCTTCACCAGCCCGACCGCGTTCTTGGATTCAATGAGTTCACCGCTCTCCATCTCCCACTCCGGCCGGAGCTATTTGAACCATTGCCACGAAAAGCCATGGATAATGCATTTCTTCTTGGTTCCTTGGGGAATGATATGTTCTGCATCAATTGAGATGGATAAAACTGTTCATATTTATATTATTAAGCAGTCAGGAGCGATGTACATAAAAGATATCGGAAGGGTTTTCCACATGAAAATTGCCTGAATGGTACCAAAACGTTCCTAAAACCTGCTAACACTTTGCTCCAAAATGAAGACCCATAGAACCAGAAATTTCACCTTCTTTCGATTTTATGACTTATATTGTTTCTGAATTTCATCAACAAGCGGGAATAGTTGCATTCATGCCACTCCGACCGCGAGGTTTCCCCACTCCGGACAAATTCAGATTTACGTGTGTTGACCTAATTCTCTACACTCTTATAAGCCTCATTCTGATCCAATGATTAATTTCTTCCCACAGTCCTGATTATTATTAATTGAGAAAAAAGTTGCCTGTAATTCTATTGGCAATTTTCTCCAACTTATTTTTATTTTTTGGTATTTCATAGCAATCATGGCGCGAAATGGGACGCTAATTTCCGCTCGTCCGTGACGATAGTCTGTTTTACAGCAGCAATTTGCCCGCCCATCTAGTCGCTTTTCATCCTTCCAAATCATTCCTTGCTTCTACTAAACATTCCAGACATGAACTAAAAAGTGTATTGAAATACATTTAATATTAATAAGGATTTACTTCAATATTTTTTTTTCAGCTTTCTCATTTGAAAAAAAAAGAAAATTTCATCGTGGGAGAATAAAAGATTTTAGACGGATTGTTTTAGTATAACTTTCCTTCAACCATTATATATTCCGAAACCCATATCCCGAAGTAACATTTTAGACCCTCCCATTTTAGACCCAGCGGTGCACGAACGTCCTGCTCTCGAGGTATGTTGTGAATTTGTATTAGTTATGCGGTGTTGGTACCTATGCTAGGACTGGCAGGTATTGATATATAAACTTGGTTAACATCGATTAAGTATACTTTTGTGTTCATTTTCTCTACCATTGCTCAGGAAGTTGCCTTATAAGTCATTCACGTAACGTGGTGGATGACTTCGGACGACGATGTGTGGTGGACCCCATCTGGTTGTCTGTGAGACACTAGGATAAGAACCTAACAAATTACTTACACGTTTTATTCTTGAGGAAAAAGAATTATCGGGTTATTTTACGACGCCTTCAACCGCAAGGTCGCATAGCGCCGCCACCCTATATCACACCGATTGGTCGTGGGTGGACTGCAAATGCCGCCGGCCGTGAGATTCGAGTCCCACGCTCCACCATCTAGGCTACCGAGGCCCATGGGTTTTTGTTCTTCATTCCAGGAGACATCACTGCATTTTTCAAAATTTATACACTTCGTTATATATAAAATGTATATACTCCGTTACTTGGTGCTTCAACATACACCCCATAATTTGGCAATCTGGGAAATTATACACCCCATAACATAGTGCCTCTCAAGATTATACACTCCATACTTTGGCAAGCCAAAAAATTATACACTCCGAATCCAAGACTGAGAAGTGAAAATCCAACACTGTGCTCAGATGAGGTTGGAGAGGTGCTCAGGTGAGGTTGGAGAGGTGCTCAGGTGAGGTTGGAGTGGTGCTCAGGTGAGGTTGGAGAGGTGCTCAGGTGAGGTTGGAGTGGTGCTCAGATGAGGTTGGAGAGGTGCTCAGGTGAGGTTAGAGAAGTGCTCAGGTGAGGTTGGAGAGGTGCTGAGGTGAGGTTGGAGAGGTGCTCAGGTGAGGTTGGAGAGGTGCTCAGCAGGGGCGAGGGAGCTGTTCAGGTGAGGCAGGGAGCCACTGAGACGAAGCTGGCAGAGAGGTGCCCAGTTGAGTTGGATGGGATGAAGAGCCCGTGAGAGAAGGGCAGGGGGACCGACAGGCAGAGATGGTTGAGGAGAATTAGAAATGGACAGGCAGTTAGATATAGAGATAGGTGTAGCAAGAGAGGTTGCATGGCTCTTTTCCTCGTCGTGCGGTGTGTGTGTCGGTGTGTGCTGCTGTGCTTGTGTGCGCGCTGACGCCGGCCGACCGGGCAGCTTCGCCCAGCAGAGTCTGGCTGAGCGGGGCGAGGAGAACACGGACGTGCTGGCAGAGCTGGAGCGGACGCTCGCGCTGCTGGCGTTCGACGACCCGGCCAGCTGCCCGTTCGGCGACCTGCTGAACGCGTCACATCGACAGAAGGTGGGTCCCCAGGCTGCGTCTGGCCGCCAATGCGGCACTGCCTTCACTGGGATCATCTGGCACCTGCGGCGCCCTTTGTCTGGCACTCGTCTAATTCTGCCGGCGGACAAGAGCTGCCTCACCACTGTAGTCGATGCAGCCCTATACTCCATTATGTGACCAGTACAGCCGATGCGCCCCCTGAATCCCAACAACCAGCTGACTAGCGCAGGGTACCGGCGGCGAGAGCATGCCTGCTGAGTTTTGCGGGACCGAATGCATGCCCGGACATTTCCTTCAGTTGTGCGGCTCGCTGTAATACTATGCAGGCGATGTGGGATTAAGTCGTCCCTAGCGTCTGGCACCGCCCGGTATGTTCGATTTTACGGGAAGCGTCATGGATGTGGGGTGGGGGGTGATTTCAGCTTCACATTTTCACGTTCAATTTTTTATCCTCTCACCGAACCAAACGTCGGGAAGAAGTAATACTCTGTCGATTGAGAATAAGGCCATACCTTTGCAACACATAGTTATATATTGACCGGTAATGACCGTCCCGTATGTCCGCGCTGTTCTAACCCGCTTATCGTGTACCATGTTTTAGTTGGCTGTACACTGCTAGATCCTCTACGACGCCAGATTTTAAGACGGTTGGACACCGAGTCTTCTTTACGTATGCTTATAGGGAACGACTCTGAGGCCGCTGCGTCTGGGAATATTTTTATGTTCATTCGACAAGCTCGCCTTGAAGTGATATACCCCGCCCGTGAAGACATTTCAGTTATGGGCGCAAAATGACCCTAGATGTCGACGCACCCCTAAACTCCAATCCATCACCACCACCACCACATCACGTTCAATTTTGGGCAAGTATGTTCTTGTTGCTTCTTTCGTCCCGCCTTGGATGCTATAGCTCTGTCTACTCACTTCCTGCGCCTCATTAAAGCTTCGTGAGTGCTGCCAAATCCTCAGGGTTGGTGCTTATCGGACCTAATGCACGTGCTTTGGACGTGCCCGCTATCAGGTTTGTGAATTGTTGCACGAGAATAGCCACAGCATTTGCTCTCGCGTAATGCCTGAGGCACGAAACACATGTGGTGTGGGATATGCTAGATTCATACGAACACAGCTAAGCGAACTTTAGGGCGAACGCAGTTAAGTTCAACATAAAATAACATGAATAATGTCCGTAGACATGCAATATTCGGGCATACAGTCCGTTTTCAGTCCGTTTTCTATTTTTTTGCACCGTCTGTGGCAGTTTTTCCTCACACCTGGCACCTACAATTTATTTGAGAATACCCTGCAGCGCCAGTTTTTGACCTATCCTTACTTCTTCGTAGACTTGTCTACGGACGTACTAACAGTTAAAATTTTTCTCGCCAGGTGGCGAGCGAGCTGAACGCAGCGATTCTGCGCCAGGAGAGCTCAGCCGACCCCATCACACGACTGGAGACCCTGCTCAAGCTGCTGCTCTGGGCCCAGGGTCAGCTGGACCAGAAGAAGATGCGGTTTCCGCGCATGACCGACCTGGCCAGCGGCACACTTGGACGACTGAGCCGCCCGGGTCGGCCACAGTGTGCTGAACAATACCCGGTCACCCCGGCTGGGGTTAGCGGCCGCGAGTCGCGCGAGCTCGGGCGAACAGTGTCGGCGGCTCAGCTCAAGGATTTGACTCAGTGGTGTTGACTTCGAACGTGCCGAACAGTCTGGGTCGTCTGGTCGGGCCTCGGGCCCCGTCTGGACTGAACGTGCCGAACAGTCTGAGTCGTCTGGTCGGGCCTCGGCCCCGTCTGGACTGAACGTGCCGAACAGTCCTGGTCGTCTGGACGGGCCTCGGCCCCGTCTGGACTGAACGGCCGAGCAGTCTCGCCGTCATTCTCCGAGCGGCCACTACGTTCACCGTCCTACGTCGAGTGTGGTTCATCTTGTCCGTGCAGCGGATCGTCCGGTGGGTGGGACGGCCCGGCCGGGGCCACGCTCCTGTCCGTGCAGGACGTCTGGCGGGCGGCACGGCCGGGCCACGGACTAGGCCGCCGTAGCCGATCTGATCCGAGCTCAGGTCGGCCGGGCGGCGGTGTCGAGCGCAGCGGCGGCCGACACGTGTCGCCGCGTCTGCGGAGACGGCCGCCGGGGCTGCCGGGTCGGCTCCCGGCCCGCCGTGCCGTCGCCGTGTCTGCGGGGACGGCCGCCGGGGCTGCCGGGTCGGCTCTCGGCCCGCCGTGCCGTCGCCGTGTCGGCGGGCGGGCTCCCTGCTCCCCCTCTCCCTCTCACAACCCCGCCTCCTCCGATCACAGGGCGGACGCGGTCCGATCGGTGCGTGTCCCTGTCTGGAGCCGGGCGCGGTGTCGACTGGCACGGGAGACTGCGGTGTAGCCGGTGTAGGAGGCCGCGGTGTAGCCGGTGTAGGAGGCCGCGGTGTAGCCGGTGTGGAAGGCCACGGTCCGGCTCGCTCGTGAGGCTGCTGTGTCGACTGACCCGGGGGCCGCCTTTGTACAGGCATGGACCTGCTCTTTTCACCGGACTGTGGGTGGTGATCTGTAGTATTTCAGCTCCGCATAATGGATATGTGAGTTGTAAGGTCATTACGTGTACGTGCACAGCTTACCGGATATAAGTGCACTTTTGAGATGGTGAATAAAATATCCAGTAACTCGTGTAATATTCGGTGCTGTATGAGTTGTGATGGTTACAGTAGGTCTCACGTGCTTTCTTTTAACAAATGCTTACAATTGGCTCCCCTACGATGATCCACATCTGTATGATGAACATTATCTGCTCAGGCAGTGTATGAAGTGTGTGCAGTCACCTGATCAGGCAGCATTTTAACCGAGCCTCGACTGAACACGATGTGCGACTGGGTAAACCCGCAGGGCCCCTGCCGATAAAACCTAGGTTCTTGTTCCCTACAGGAATCGGCAGGTAGAGCCACCAATGGAGGCCAAAAATCAGGGGCCGATGACAGGAGAGACTCCAAATACCACATTGAAAAGCTTGAGGGAGGGGGGTGGGGTCCAGAGACAGGATGACGGTCGAAAGGCGGGAACTTTTTTTTTTTTGGTGTGGATTGACGCCCTTACGGGCGCATGAACCACATCACACCATCTCGCATTCCTGCAGGTAGGTACTATGCTCCATGCGAAGAAGATAGGTGTGTCGCATGTATCTATGCATTTGCGGTTCAAATGTATGATCTAGCACGTGACATTCAAGTCCATACGGTCAGCCATACAGTCAGGTCAGAAGACGGTTGCGTTTATCTGGTCGTGGGCACACATTTTTGGAACCTGACAGATTTTTCGCACCCAGCGTGATTTGTTGGGGCCTCTAGGCAATTTTTAGGCCCCGACAAGTTCTCGTGGTTCCGCTGTACTTAGTTGAAACCAAGGTACCATTTTTGGTGGATCGGTGGGAAGGTTATGAGCCCAATGCTGTTCATTGATGGCCTTCACCAGGAATTTGTAGAACACCACGGAAATCGGTGCGGGCTAAGCAAGATTGGGGAGGCCCCGGTGAGATTTATGGGGCCACGGTGCACTTATTTATGACTATACCGGATTTTCTTCTTTTTTCTCCTTTTTGTTTGGGGGGGGAGGGCTGGTGGGAATCTTGGTAGCACAGCGCGATTTTCTTGTCAGCACAAATTTTCCGACCAGCGACGCGATTCTTGGGGATCCACCACCTCTCAGGAGGCCCCGAGTTGTCACTGGTCCCGCGCGAAAGCGGTTGCTACTGGTCGAAGCGCGCCAAAAGATCCTTCTGTTCAACGTGGAATGTCATAGCCAAGATAACTGGGACATAGCCTACTTAATCACGTTGGTTGCTCTGCTGCTCGTATGAAGTGCTGCACCATGGTACAACCACGGATAATATTAAACTATTATGTACTATTATCCGTGGTACAACGTTCATCTATGTACGTTTTTGATTCATCTTTGGAATGATTAGTTTAAACTAGGAATTACGTCATTGTACTTGAAAGGATTTATGCTGTACGTCTTTCGATGCTTCGGCCAGTATTTTGATTGTCGTGAGGCCCCCCCTCTTCCGCCTTCCTCGGCGGTCTCCCTTGCATTCAGCGGGAAGCATTGCTGTGTAACGAGGTGCCTAGGCGCCTACCTACTTACTTGGATACCTTCATACCTACCTAGATATTGTGTTTGTGAAGCCTTCTATCGTACATCTGCTCGAAAGAAGTCCTAAGGTTGGTATATACTTTGATATGCAAGTTGTTGAGATAGGTAGGAGGGGTGATGTTATTATCAGTAGGAGATAGGTTCTAGCTAAGTAGGTGCCTACCTACCTGCACAACGCTTTTTAAAAGAAGCCTGATCAAGGATTCTGAACCTCAAAAGCCTGATAATGATAGGTGGGTGCCTAGGTAGGTAGGTACATATCTACCTACCTACCTACCTACCTACCTACCTACCTACCCACTATTGTGCTTTAAGATGGTAAGAATAATGATTAAAAAACACATTTCCCTCCATATACCAAACAAATAGGTTAGGTTGGTTTAGGTTTTTAAAGTTGGAAATTTATTTTTATTTTTATCAATTAAAAAAGAGCATTTTTTGCAGTCACCTTAGGTTAGGCTAGGCTGGGTTACCTTTTTCTTCAATTTTAAAAATTTTCAGCAAATCAACTTCTTTACATTTTTTTATTTGATTTAAAAAAAAATTGTTCTTGAAAGAGGTTAAGCTAGGCTGGGTTAGATTAGGTTCCATTTTACTTTATTTTATTAAGAAAAACTCCTGTTACCCAATGGCTCATTTTTGCATCACTTTTTTCTGACAACCTGACAAGTAAGCATTTGCACAGAAAATGAGTGGTCCATCATCTTAGGCACATTAGTAGACATTGCATTGGTAAGATAAATTCCAACTTCATAAAACACCCAAAAGCATAAAGTTACACCTGCTACCTAGGTAGATTGGTAAGTAGGCAGTTGAGCAGCTAAGAGTTTCCTATGTGGGTACAGCCAGCAAACAGTAATGAAATGAACAGGATTTAGTGCATGAGGTGCACCAAAAATTTAGGGTTTGGATGGTGAAAATGTTCACAAAAATGAAAATAAACAGGGGCATGCACTTTGGTAATATAGGTAGCATATGAAATAAGGTTGAAAAGTAGCAAGTAACATAATCAAACCAAACAGGCTAAACTTCCATGTAAGAAAATAAAATTATTTAGCCAACTATAAACATTAAAACAATTTTGGTCCAAAAGTTTTCAAAGGAAAAAACCTAACCTAACCTTGACTGATCTGTTTTCTTAAAGCAGTAGTAGTTTTTGGGAAATATTCCACAGAAAATAGGGTATTATTGCAGATCAAGGTAACTTGATTCTTTGTAATTTTTGTTCCTTAATACCATGCTGTATTATGTCATTAAGATGATGCAACCACCCACCTTTTTCTGCAAATAGTTTGCAACTATAAGAACAACTTGATGATTTGTGATTGCAAAAGCTGAACTTGGTAATTAGCATACAAGTAGTGTTCAGAAATACAAATTAATTTAACCACTGATTCTACCTAGGTGGCTTGTATATCACTCTTTTCTGATGTGTACCACTGTTGCCAAAATTTTGTTCTTCTCCTGGATTTGATCCACACATCGCAGTGAAAAAGTTCAAATCTGCTGTGCACATTACTGAAATGCTTGCACCTTTCCCAACATTGATTTTAATATAGTCATGTCTCTGGCTTCCAAAAGAACATAGTTGTGGTAATGTTGAAGATTTCATGCTCCCAATGTTCCCCAGTCATATGCCTGCATCCATGAAGGAATATAGCTGGCCTGATGCCCTCAGTTATCCAGTGCCCTGCATGATGCCTTAGGCTGGTATATTTCAGTATCAGTATTGTACAACATTGTGCTGGCTTTTATAATCTTCCCTCCCCACAGCTGGCCACGAGGTGGAGCCGTCCATCGCCGTCCGCTGTTTCACTGGCCCCGCAGCAGTGAGCTGCTGCCATGCTGGGCGCCAGTCTGGGGCGTGGTCGCGCCCTGCCAGAGAAGCAGCCTCCGGCGCCTCTGCGCAGGCCTCTGACCCGCACTGGCGGCGGAGCGGGCGGCGGGGGCGAGCCGGCGCTGGCGCCGGCGCCGCTGCGCCGACCCCTGACGCGTCCGTCCGGTCTGTCGTCGACTGCGGCGGCCGCCTCGGCAGCGGCCGCCTCGGCAGCGGTGCCGACGGAGTCGACGGAGCCGACCACGCCGCCGCCGTGTGGTGAGTCTCTTGGTGACGCCGCCACTGTCGAACGCCGCACGGGCGTGCTGCCAGTCGAGCGGCCGTTGTGGCCATCCCGTCGGCTGCGTACGTCACTGGTGGGGGTGTGGCTGCGCTCCTGTGGATAGTCGAGTTTGTTGATGCTAGGTGCTGATAGCTGATGTGTAACTGGCTGTTGTCGGCAGCACGCGCTAATCGATGGCCTGCAGTTCATGTGGAATTTTGTTGCGTGTTCGTTGTCTGAAAGGTATGCCATAGTATACGTGCTTTAAATGCTGATGAGATGTTTTGTACCACAGTGAAGCATGGTTGTTCTTGGTAAGGAGTTGTTCACGTTTTCCCCATGCTAATTGATTCATTTTGCAGATGAAAGATTTCTTCTTTTTATATTTTGATGGCGCTAAACATTATTTCCAAGATTGCTGCCGGAGTCCGGTTCTGCAATCTTGATTGGTACATGTGTTGCCGATAGCGTACACGCACGGCACCGGAAGTTGCGGGAAATTGAATTTCAAGTGGTGGTAGCCTCCAACTCGAGTTCCATTTAGTCGGTGACAAAGAACCATGGGATTAGAACGTCGCGGTTCGGTTACAAAACGCTCTCAGCATTGGCTTCTAGGGAACCCGAGATCGTTCCTGACGTGTAAGGCTGACGGTGTGCATTGATCGATCGCTAACGGTTCTTCGTATTTGTTCGTGGTTCGGCGAGACGCTTTACAGATAATACGCATTATGTTTTGGAGAGGGGGAACTAAGGATCCCATCGACTGCTTCGGCCATCCAGCATGCACATGTAATATACGTTTCTGTAAAACTAGAAAAATTGAAACCTTAGAGTTACTTTATGCTAAGTGTATATGGAATTCTTCCTCATGCACTCGGATGAACGTTTGCGTTTCGTTTTTGTCTAGGTAATGGTTCTGAAAATAAGTTCCCATTTCAATACAGCATTTTGTCTGTCCTCGTATCGACCACTATAAATATGCAGTTGTGCCACCGGAGGCCGGCAGAGCATCAACGGCACGGCCGCGGTATCAAACCTTCAGGAGTATCAACCCTTCAGCGGTATCAACCCTGGCCGCGGTATCAAGCCTTCAGCAGTATCAACCCTTCAGCAGTATCAACCCTTCAGCAGTATCAGCCCTGGCCGCAGTATCAAACCTTCAGCAGTACCAACCTTTCAGCGGTATCAACCCTGACCGCGGTATCAAACCTTCAGCAGTATCAACCCTTCAGCGGTATGAACCCTGGCGCGGTATCAAACCTTCAGCAGTATCAACCCTTCAGCGGTATCAACCCTGGCCGCAGTATCAACCTTGTCAGTGGCTCCTGGGGACTGCTGTTGAGTTGGTGTTACCATCCGCCATGGCTGTCGGCGACCGTAGTCACCAACCCCACCATAGCTGTCGATGATCGTAGTCGCCAAACGAAGCCAACGTGGTGGCCATTTTCCACTATCAGTAACCCGTTGAGGAACTGTGCTGTTGCTATGTGCCCACCGTAGTGATTGGGTGTGTGATCTGCAGTGGACGGGCCCGTGCTGACCTCTCTGTGCCGCCGTGTCAGACCCACAGCCCGTGACCTGACCTCTGTGTCAGACCCAAAGCCCGTGACCGTCCCGGCCCATGTCAGACCCACAACCCGTGACCCGGCCTCTATGATCGTAGCTCTCTGTCAGCCGCCCGTGACCAGCTACCCCACAGCCCGTGACCGTCCTGACCTCCGTGTCAGACCCACAGCCCGTGCCTTACTGACCGTCCCGGCCTCCGTGTCAGAAAGCCCGTGAACGTCCTGACCCCGTGAACCCGCTCAGCGCGCCGTTTGTGCCGCGGTCGGCGGGCGCAGTAGTCGAGCTGTTGGCGGAGCCGGAGCAGGAGCAGGAGCAGGAGCAGGAACAGGAGCCGGAGCCGGAGCAGGAGCCGGAGGTGTCCGACATCAACTATGTCCTCTGGCGGGTCAGTGACCCAACACCTGGTCAAGGGCTCCACGGCGTCACCAGGTGTATTTGCGATGCGGGTCGGGAATACACGTCACCTAATCCGCACCGTCCTTCCCACCGTTTCGCGTCTATGTGAGCCAGAACTTCGCGATACCCTCAATTGATACTTCAAACATATCTTTGTTCATTTTCTATATTCATCTTGATCACTGACTTGTACAAACCCATCTAATGGGGAAGTCATGTATGTGGGAACAAAAGCAGGAATGGTGGAGCAAGTAGTCATAGGTTGCAAGGTAGTGAAGTACAATAATATGGCACTATTCCTACAAATTTCAATTGCATATCTGCAATTTGAATGGAAACAAGGTGTTACATGCTAAAGCATGTTACATACTCTTTAGGGTGCTATACCGAAGATGTTTACGTTTTTCATGGAGTCGTGTAAGAAGTTTCCAATGCGACTCTCTATTCCTGTTTATATACGACAGAACATTCTCGTAGTGGTACCAGCTACAGTGCTTCATGCTTAGTTTATAATGCTCAATATGTACAATACATACAATATAACATTATAGTAAGGTACTTTGTGCCGTTCTTGCAGTGTCGGATGCTTCATGGTATTCCACGGCGTATGAAGTTACAAGATATTCTTACAATGTGTTCGTGGTGGGTTTTGCCTATTCACACACACACACACACACGCACGCACGCACGCACGCACGCACGCACGCACGCACGCACGCACGCACGCACGCACGCACGCACGCACGCACGCACGCACGCACGCACGCACGCACGCACGCACGCAAGCACGCACGCACGCACGCACGCACGCACGCATAGGCACACGCACTGTTCATGATAGCTGCTCCATTTTTGGAGTCGCGCGCGACAGTCTTGATGACCACGACAGTCTTGATCCATCGCGACGGATGGAGCGCGCGACAGTCTTGTTCGCGCGCTTGCGCTCGGGTGCCCGCCGTAGCACGTTGTACGCACGGCAGCCAGATCCAGATTTTTCGGACCTGGTGAACAGACAACTTATCCGGTGACACGAGGCGGGGTCGTGCCCCCCGGGCGTATCACCGGGGTGTGCCGCCGTACCGAAGGACCTGTTTACAGACAGACCATGTGCGTGACCTGATGTCGCCGGCGGGCTGGCTGGTCGCGACTCCCGTGGCGCGGCGAACGCTCTCCAGTTACTGGCGATCTCGATAGGAGCTGGCCGAGAATAAGCCTGCCCCACATCTGACCTGAGCCTTGGACCTTTACATTAGAAAAAAGAACGCGTTAGTCCATTGCGCCCCTGAGGTTGTGTGGTGCTCACAGGAGCATTCACACAGTGTCTGCTGCTTCGAAGCATTTAGTAAATGTGTGTTACTTTAAATATTCTGGCATTACGTGGTGAATGCAGATGATTTTACAATGTGAAAGCAGTGTGTTCTAGCAATATGTAATTTCGGCAGGACATCCCGGAGCCATCGGACGCTTACCAGAACATGATCTACAACAACATCACCGAGACGCTTTTCAGCTTGTCATGCCTGCCAGCCAGGTGAGGTGCTCTCCATCCAATGGGTGTGCCTCACTACTACTGTCACAGCTCATCTCCGGAGACACCACTCTGTCCCCGGCCAGGTAAGGTACTCTCAGGGTGTCTCTTATCACCCATAGGTGTCCTTCACTACTGCTGCAGCGCCTCCACTGAGACGTCACCCTGCCCCCAGCCAGGTGAGGAACTCTCCACAACCCGTGGGTGTCCCTCACTTCTGCTGCAGCTCCTCCCCCGGGACGCCATCCTGTCCCCAGCCAGGTGAGGTGCTCTCCACAACTCGTGGGTGTCCCTCACTTCTGCTGCAGCTCCTCCCCGGGACGCTACCTGACCCCAGCCAGGTGAGGAACTCTCCACAACCCGTGGGTGTACCTCACTTCTGCTGCAGCTCCTCCCCCGGGACGCTACCCTGCCCCCAGCCAGGTGAGGTGCTCTCCACCACAAAAATTAAAAAAAAATTTTACATAAAATTTTTTTTAAAAAAAAAAAATTTTTTTGTAAAAAAAAAAAAAAGGAAAAAAAAAAAAAAAAAACCCTTAAAGGATTAGAAAAGCGGAATGCCTCTCACTTCAGTCAGATGCATTCTACAGTATTAGCAGGGTGCAAAATGACACTAGATGTCGACACGCCCCTAAATTCCAATCCACCACCACAGTATTCAGCAGTTGTGTGCATGATGACTGCACATACATCATGTGGCAAACTGGTAGCAACCTAAACAAGATGAAATAGTACAATTCCATTAACTGTGAATATTCAGGTTGCATGGCCAATTATTTTAAACTGCTCCACCACCCATGGGTGTCCCTCACTTCTGCTGCCGCACCTCCTCCCCCGGACTGCATCATATCCTGCCTTCAGAGTCTCGTGAACTGGAATATCTTCTTAGACTGTCGAAAAAACATGCCAGGAACCCCACGCTGGGAGGAAGCACATTTTCCGTCAACGCATAATTCGCGTACAATAAGCAATGTACACTAGACACTGGTAGGTACTATGTAGTGCATTAAGTGTTAATGGGAGGTCACGTTGGCCTGATTATCCACAGCATCACACTCCTGATGTGTACAGTCGGTGGCCGGGTCGGCGATTCGGTGTTGCGAGTCCCAGCGTGGTTACCTCACGGGAAGCCACGGCAGCGGTGCCGTGCTGGTTTTGGGCACGTCGCCTCCTGCCAGCCGACGCCACGATTGGCCGAGATGCAGCAAATTCTGGCCTCGTGCTCTTCACCGGTGTGTCTGGACGCCGTACGACCGAGGCGATCGATGCGCCCCGAGTCAAAATAACCAACCACTCGCCGGTCTGTCACGCAGCGTCGGCACAGTCTGACGTCACCGGCCGGGCCGGGTGACGTGGGCGGTACGTGAGCCGGGTGTTGACCAGGCCGCAGGTGTGTGACGAGCGTCAGCACAGTATGACGTCACCGGCGGGTGACGTGGACGGTGCCTGAGCCCGGTGTTGACCCGGCCGCAGGTGTGACCGGCTGGGCGCCAACCTGGTGGACAACCTGAACGGCTGGCTGCCGCCGTCCGGCATCCGGCTGTCCGTCGTGCTGGACTGGCTGCTCAACCAGGTGACCGTGCGACGGGTGGCCGAGGCGTGCGGCGCCGCCGCCCGACCGATAGGCTGTGGGTTCGAGTCCCACCCGCCGCCACTTTTCGCCCGCGAAGGATCGGCGTGAGATATTGGGGACGCTATGCAGTGATAGATTATTCGTGAAATAGGGTGGAATGTACAACCTATTGAACAATAAGGAGATGTCCTTCCCAAAGAACTATCGACATCGTGCTTCTTGTTGTGTGTATGTGAAGTAAGTCTCCATTCTTCGTTTCTAACCGTGGTGTGTGTGTAGGTAGCATGTTTATGCTTACCATTACAGATTGTGATGCATATTGTACCGACCGCGACTTCAAGTAAACAGATTCCTCATGGTGTGGTCTTCTGTTGGATACAATTTGCTGATAGTATGCCATTCTTATCATTTCCATTAGCATAAGCATCCCTATATTAGATGTGTCCCAAAATGAACGAAATAGATGCACACATAAACAGGCTATGAGCTCAAAATTGAGTTTGAAGGACCTAAGCAATATTCTAAGTATCGTTTCCATGGGGAAGATCGACATCTTAGTAGACTCCTTTCGACATCTCACACGTAACGAAAAACCAATACTTCAATGCTGACGCTGTGATCTGAATCAGTCGACGCGTCGCAGGGCTGATAACCACCAGCCAGGTGACCTGGACCACAGACTCCACCATCAGCAGGACTAAAATAGTGCTTTTCCGTCAGGTAAGATGTCAAAAGGAGCACAGTTGGATGTCGAAATTTTCCATGGAATTATTGTATTAAAATGATTTTGACGTCTTTCAGATACAACCTTGAGCTAATGTCGGACTTACGGCTGTACCTTTATCATTGGTTGCAATGTTAATAATTTAAGAAGAGCTATATTCTGGACAACGAGAAAACACCTTGCAATAAACTGGTTGTGTATGCCATGTTACATTGTCGGTAATCCATTTACATGAAATTCCGTTGCGAAATGTTGGTGTATCACCATACCTTATTGAGGGGATGGCATGGTACTTATGAACCAGACACTGTTAGAAAGGAGACGCAGACTTCATAAGCACGCATCAAGAAGCAGTATGTCGGTACTATTTGGAGAATGATGTCGATCAGTGCTCAGAAAGTGGTATATTCCGCCCTATTTCACGAATAACTTATCACTGCCACCAGGCCACTCGGAACTGACACTAACGGCGGTGTTGCGCCTCTTCCTCGACACCGGCTGGGAAACCATACCCGCATCGTACTGGAAGCGTTGGGACGCTGGTGTTTTTGCTGGGCTCATTGCAGACATGTCGTAAGCGGAGTTAATACCTTGTGTTGTTTGAGTCTACCTCTGCAGGTTTGTTTCTCTTGCATTGCTCTGGTGTTGCACCGCAATAATGCATGTTTGGAAATACAAAGTGTAGACCACTGGTCACGTGAGGCGAAGGGTCGACCCGCATTTGAAAACTTGATAGAATGTTGGTTAAACCCCCTGTTTCCGTCATCCCAGGGTAGCCAATACGTGTCGGTGTGCAGTTTTCGGCTGACATACGCCTGCTTTATGTCTAGCCGTGAGGTGTTGTTTTTCTGTTTTGTGTCGCTCGTGACGTGCCGTGTCGTGACGCCTCGGCGTGGGACGGCGTGGATCGACAGGTGGCGTGCTCGCCGTCGTTTGGCTACGTGTGCGCCAAGCTCTGCCACCTGCTCTGCACCCGCTGCCGCGTCACCGAGGACGGCAAGACGTTCAGAGACCTACTGCTGAGCAGGTGAGCGACCCGCCGCCAGGGCGGCCCGTCCTTCTGTCACTCCGCACCGACTAACCCAGTCCGTCCATCTGTCACTCCGCACCGACTAACCCAGCCCGTCCATCTGTCACTCCGCACCGACTAACCCAGCCCGTCCATCTGTCACTCCGCACCGACTAACCCAGCCCGTCCATCTGTCACTCCGCACCGACTAACCCAGCCCGTCCATCTGCCACTCCGCACCGACTAACCCAGCCCGTCCATCTGTCACTCCGCACCGACTAACCCAGCCCGTCCATCTGTCACTCCGCACCGACTAACCCAGCCCGTCCATCTGTCACTCCGCACCGACTAACCCAGCCCGTCCATCTGTCACTCCGCATCGACTAACCCAGCCGGTCCATCTGCCACTCCGCACCGACTAACCCAGCCCGTCCATCTGCCACTCCGCACCGACTAACCCAGCCCGTGCATCTGTCATTCCGCACCGACTAACCCAGCCCGTCCATCTGTCACTCCGCACCGACTAACCCAGCCCGTCCATCTGCCACTCCGCACCGACTAACCCAGCCCGTCCATCTGCCACTCCGCCCCGACTAACCCAGTCCGTCCATCTGCCACTCCGCACCGACTAACCCAGCCTAATATGTCTCAACCTAATCTAACATAGCAACCTAACCTAACCCTGCCACTCTGCACTGCCTAACCTAACCTATTCCATCCGAATAGAATGTAACGCAATCTAACTTAGCTTAATCTGACCTAATGTAACCTGATCTAGACTAACCTAACCTAACCAAACCTAACCAAACATATCCTAACCAAACCTATCCTAACCTAACCTAGCCTAACCTAACCTGACCCTACCCTACCCGACCCGACCCGACCAGACCCGACCCGACCCGC
This sequence comes from Imbricaverruca yamaguchii, assembly GCA_034440575.1. NCBI lineage: Eukaryota > Metazoa > Arthropoda > Thecostraca > Neoverrucidae > Imbricaverruca > Imbricaverruca yamaguchii. Next base: position 35,464 of record JAOTOL010000392.1, on the reverse strand, counting down.
GGTGTCCTAAAATTACCTGACCAGTACCTGCAGACCAGACCAGACCAGACCAGACCAGACCCGAGCAGAATAGAACAGAAAGGGCAGACCAGGTGTGGATTTGTTTCGAAATGTTAGATTTAGAGAGCAGAATGTACAGGCCATGAAGTTCGGAGATAGTTTGGATGCACATTTTTTGTTTCCTGACCTAAGACGCGTTTCGTTTTTTCTATCGTCGAGTGATCTTTTAATGCTTTTCCTCAAAGCACGAAGAATTTGCACTCATCGTCAAATACCACCATTAATTCTTTGGGTAAGAAATAGAGGACATAGCTTACTGAATAGGATGATATTCTGGATTACAAAAATCCAGAGATAGGCTGTCTTCAATGCTGAACCCGACCTGACCTTATGTGACGTAACATGACCTGACCCAACTTGACATGACTGGCCACCAATATTCAGAACCATTTGTGCATGATGCGATAATTCGTAACTCGTAGCTTTTTATTATGGGGTTTCAACTTGAAGCAAAGTTTGAACTTGACTTTCTAGGCTATGATACTGTGGCCATGACTTCAAACCTTCAAGTCATGCTTTTCCTTGGGTAAACTCTTGCATTTTTAAATCCTTGATGGGTTAATCACCGAATTTTGTGTGACGTTTTCCAAACATACTTTGTTTCATAAAGGGTTCTGTTGTAGTGGCACTCCAACGCCTCTACAGTACACAGTTTGTCGTGGATTTGATACCGTCAAATCTTATCATATTTCCCCTCGTCGGATAACATGCCTATGATTGAGTAACACTAGCTGTAAAATATTCAGTCTCCTTTTATTCCTTGTCGATGATCCACGGTCTGTAGGTATGCAAGAACTTCCACCTGGACACACCTGTATGTTCAAGGTCCCTGCAAATAGTTCAATCTAGACTGATTGGGGCCTCGTTGTGCAGATCTCCCTCCGGACGTTGATGCCAGTGGCACTCAACTTATGTTGAGTTGAACAGGCCTGGCCATCATCTGCCTCGTACCAGCTAATCTACTAGGAGCCTTAATGATCAAACACCGGCAAAAGGCGCCATTGGGGAGGCGGGACGATCGAAAGCGACAGACGAGCTGTGGTTTTCCCATGTTTCAGGTGCATTATCGGGCACCATGCCACGGCAGAGACCGTATAGACCAAACAACACAACGGTGGTGTTTTGGGGATCCGTGAAAACATGCAATTACATGCACTTTAGTGAAATTACACACGCATTTTCGTGGAATTGTACATGCACTTTCGTGGAATCATATGCACGACATGAAATTTTCATGGAAGCGTACACAAATTTCAGGTAGAACCAACACAGATCGGCAATTCCGCACGATGCATTAAGATGTATGACGCGTGCTAGATACTGAGCAGCAGAGGAGCTCGGCTGTGGAAATAGTGTTTACAATGTCCATATGCTGGATATATTGAGCATGTTGGCTATGTTTGCATACATTGGCATATATTGGATATAATTGCACATGTGGGAAAGTAATCTACTTCAGCTGAAATTGGCTATAGTCTTGGCGAAATAGATCTCGTCCGCCGTGCGCTGTAAACGTATTTTAAACCCAATGCCACTATGCCCACTTGCCGACGTAACGCATGTGTCACGCTGCATCGCCATCCGTTGTTTTTCCACAGCCTTTCCGCTCAGTTTATGTCCCATACAGCCCCCCAGCGCGGCTCCGTCCATCCGACTGACCCTGGCCAAGTCCCCCCCCGGCCCCGGCGCGCGCAGATCACGCGACGTGAAATTACACGTAATTGGCGAGTGGTTGGGCGGCACCCAGCTAGAACCCGCTGAACCCCCACTAGGTTCCACGACTCCTTACTTTGAACAAAAAGTACGCGAACTTCAAAGAAAATTCTGCGGTGAAAACTTGAAAGTCCCGACTGACAGTTAGACCGAATTTGGAGTGAAAGAATTGTGACTTGCAATCTTCTAACAAAAGAAGAGAAGTGTTTGGTGTTCTGACGGCGAGACTGAGTTCCGGGGGGCTGCCCTGCCCGCTGAAGCCGTGTGCCGCTCCGCCAGGTGCCAGTCGCTGTACAAAGCGGCCGACTCCCTGCTGGCCGACAGCGTGCGCCATTTCTCCGAGCTGGCGGTGCTCTTCTGCGAGCTGTACATGCACGTGCGGCTGTCGGCCGGCCAGGAGCCAATCGCAGTGCTGGGCTCGGCCGTGCTCGACCTCTGCGGGAAGTTGATGGACGACGTCACGCCCGAGCGGGTCACGACAGTCTGCCAAGTGCTCAAGGTCAGCGGGTCACCACCGTCTGCCAAGTGCTCAAGGTCAGCGGGTCACGACCGTCTGCCAAGTGCTCAAGGTCAGCTGGCCGACACGTCCGGCTGGGTCGTCACGCGGCGGCAGGAGTGTGCACTGATGTCGTGTGTTGTGGACCGACTTGCCGCGCGTCCTGGTGTCGGCGACTCCTCTCGTCAGAGGCTGACCTGCACTGACCTTACCACACTGTTAGCTGGTCTGATTAATACAGGCCCTCTATAGCGGCTATAACCTGCCGTCAATACTCGTACTAGCATCACCACCTTGCCTACTGACTGACCTCACGTCACCGGCTGACCTGCACCGACTTTACCACACTGTTAGCTGGTCTGATTAATACAGGCCCTCTATAGGCTAGCCTCACCACCTTGCCTACTGACTGACCTCACGTCACCGTCTGACCTGTGCCGACCTTACCACACTGTTAGCTGGTCTGATTAATACAGGCCCTCTATAACCTGCCCTCAATACTCGTACCAGCATCACCAGCCTGTCTATTGACTGAACTCACGTCACCCGCTGACCTGCACCGACCTCACCACACTGTTAGCTGGTCTGACTAACGCAGGCCGTCGGTAGCGGTTGAGGGAACGAGCAGCCTAGGGATAAGTTGCTCGTCTCACAATCGAAAGGTTGTGGGTTCTAGTCTCACCTGTCGCTACTCTTCGCCCGCGACCAATCGGCGTGAGATTGGCGACGCTACGTGACTAAACGGTCGATGTGTCGTAAACCAATAACCAACAACCAACCAGTAGCGGTTGATTCGCACTAGCATCACCAACCTGCCTACAGACCTACCTCACTAACAGCTAACCTACATTAGGTGTCGCGACGCTGCAACCTGAAAGCAATCCTTACCGCCAGCGGATCTCTGATTCGTGCTCGATCTTTGCCCCTGAGTGGTTCTGCAGTTGACCCTGTATAGCCGACAGTGAGCCACACTGCCCCATCAAACCCCCATCTGACCTATGTTAACCCTGCACCGCCACCAGCCTGCCAGAAGTTAATTATCTCGTCCCCACAATATATATTTTAACCAGTTGTTTTATCCTATCCCGCACCAACTTACCTGCAGCTGCATCTCCTCCATGTATGATTCCTGTTGACTTCGTCTCACCGCTGGCTTACCTGTACCGACATGTCGGTTTCATTTGACCCCTGTTGACCCGACATCGCGACCAGAGCTTCCTGCACCAACTGCAGTTGCTTCCTTGTAGCCCACGTTGACTCTACCCTGTCACAGTCCAGCCGTGACCCGTGTTGACCTCGGCCTTGACAGCTGACGGGCGCCATGCTGGAGTGTCAGAGGCCGGCCTTGACCCGTGTTGACCTCGACAGCTGACGGGCGCCATGCTGGAGCGCCAGCGGCCGGTTGTGACCCGTACTGACCTCGACAGCTGACGGGCGCCATGCTGGAGTGTCAGCGGCCGGCCGTGACCCGTGCTGACCTCGGCCGTGACCCGTGTTGACCTCGACAGCTGACGGGCGCCATGCTGGAGTGCCAGCGGCCGGCCGACCTGAGCGCGCTGATGGAGCGGGTGCGGGAGGCCACCTTCGACGGTCGCCTGTCGCGCGACACTCGTCACGCCCTGCTCGAGATGACCACGCTGCGCACGTCACGCTGGGGCGCCGACGAGGCCGTCACGGCACACGACGTCACGGCACACGACGGTCCCGACGTCGCGCCGCAGGTGGGTGTCACGTGCCGTCCTGCAACACTGGCAGGGGGGCAGCCGACACGCCCTGCCGCCAGGTAGGTGCTGGGTCGCCAGAGGGGTGCCGCTGGTCAGGCGGACGCACAGAGGGGCGGGATGGCCGAGTGGTTAAGGTGTCGGGCTATGGAAACCAAAGGTCCCGGGTTCGACACTAGCGCCGCTCGGGACATTTCCCAATCCCGCGGCCCACCGGCGAAACAGTGTGGGCGGCGCCATTAGCCGTGAATGTGCATAAAGTGCGTCGTGAACCAACAAATAAACAAGTTACCACGGAGTGCAACTTGACGTGACGCGAGTTGTGCGGATTGATTGTTCATTGTTGTGTGCACAATGCGATGGTTGTCACTACTAGTGGAATGGGCGCTAAATGACTAAAACCAGGTCGGTGCGCTCTAATGCTCAAATAACCAACTAACCACTGCTAGTGAATGAGGCCCCTGACATACAGAGTATGTCAGGGAAGTTAAGGGAGCAAAATGGATCAGACAATTAGTTCTACATGAATGGTGAGAAAGGACGCCTCTGGTCGCAATCGTGCTGCGCAGCCACGTACGATTCCAGCTCTGCTCTTCCCTGCCGGATATACTGCTACTCAGCGGTATTTGCCTTTCTCCAATGAAAGTGGCAGGAAAGCTAGAATTCCGAGGCAGTTCTAAGCAAACTCCGACCTGTGAGACGACACCTGGCACCATGACCGATAACGTATAGGGGAGAGTGGCTGATTTTGGTACCGTTGCGAATACGGAATACATACGCCATGTACAGACATCCTTTGAGGAGGGAGGGGAGGTCACGCTGTCTACGATGTGATACACATATGACAGCTCGACCTCTGCTGTTTTCTTGCCCAAGCGTCCAGTGGGAAAGAAGTGATTGCTTCGGTTTAGGCTTCTATGGAGCCTCGTGCTGTTATTTTTTTTTTGACAATTCGGATTTTGTTCTGACAGGTCGAGCATTGCAGTATATATGGGCTGCACAGGTAGACATAATTTGTTCCTGTCACCAATAAGTACATGCAGTCATGCGTAATGTGAAAAATACACGTGGGCGCTGCATAGCTACCAGGAATTGATGCTTCCCAGGCCCAACTAATGAAGAAATATGATGTAGCGGTATTTTAGCGTAAGTGACGTGTCTAAAGGGCCAAACTAAGGTCAATAGGCATCACCGATTACTTTTTCTTGTCGACGGCCAGCTCGTTGAGTTGATTCACCGCTGGTGCTGCGAGATTGTCGTCAGAAATATCGAGGGACACACTCCACGAGTGTGTGAATGCGGTCCCGGAAGCAGCTAAAAAGAAGAAGAGAAAGTTCCGTGAGACTATAGAGCTCCAAATTGGTTTGAAGAACTATGACCCTCAGAAGGATAAGCATTTCTCTGGAATTGTCAAGTATGTTTGCCCAAGCAAGGCTAGCTGAATGGCTCCTTGTTCTTGGAAGCCCAATAGGGCGAGCCTTCACCCAGGTCTTTTAATAAATGGGTAGATCTCACCACCTTTGGGTGGTGGGTGTCACTGCTTGTGATGCAGATACAGGTACACTGATCTGGGTATAGTTAGTTGTGATGCTTGGACAGATATATGCAGGGTCATGAAGTTCCTGCAATTGCGTTCAAATTGACACATAACACTATTTTTACATCATTTTTAGTCTTTTCTGCATTCTTACACCAGCTACTGTTATCAGCTGTGTGCATGTTAGAGGATATGAGTATGCAGGACACATCCAGCTTTTCTTAGCTGTAGATAATATTGCATCCATAAAATGCCCCCCAAGGTATTTTTTTTAAATCACACATTAATATGGTTCCTTCCTCCAACGAAGTTTAACAGGCCTTGAGCATCTTTTTATCCAAAAATATTTGTCTAAGGACCTCCATTTTATCATATCTCATACATGCCTGGCCTTGCTTTCTTACTTCTGACAACAAACTCGAAATGAATTCGAGAACACTGGTTACACCAGTCATAATCACTGCACAATGCTGTTTGGGTATTTGTGTCCTGTACTTAATTGCTGTTAAAATTCGGGGTTAGTTATCAGCGATTTTATGTCCTGTAGACTGTCGTGTACCCGACATTTTATGCTGCCCTGCTGATACCTTGGACTCTATCGCACTCCTCGCATGGCCTTTCTCCCACTTGTTTGTTCATGTCCATTCCATATCCTGCAGTGATCACAGCTGGCTAAATAGGCCTTAGTCCAGGAGTAGCCAGCGCCACTAATTGCATGTTTAAATGAAATCCGGCTGGGCGCTACATGACCAATGTAGCCGATTCGCCCTAAAGCCCTAATAACTAACTAACACCACTGACCACATGGGCAGTCTACTGACATGATTGCCGTACTCGCCCAATGCCGCCTGGCAGATCATTTTGACTAGGTGGGCGGTACGCTGGTGTTTATCCCGGGAAGGTGTGATTGTAAGTGGTGGTCAATGCCACACCAGTGGGTGACATTGAATCATTCGAGACGGAGACAATTCTGAGGAAAAAGGCGTGGATATGTGTAGCGAGAACTAGTGCAAGTGATCAATTTTTATTCGGCGAAAACGGTTACAATCTGGCTGGTACTTGATACTAGAATTCACTGAGTTCAACTTTTTGTGGCGAAGTGGAATAGCGATTTGAAGTTTAAGCTGAACGGGTGGATCAGCTCAAGGTTACATGCGTCCACCGTGCACAGCTACCACACCCCACCGCTCTCGCCGGTGACCCCATGCCTCTCGCCGCAGGCGGACCCGTCCCTATCGTCCGAGGAGCGCTGGTTCCTGCAGCAGGAGGCGGCGCTGGCCGACGCCGGCGACGAGGACAGCGGGCAGGAGGTGGAGGAGGCGTACGAGACGTTCCTGGACGAGCTGGAGCCGCTGCCGCACTAAGCCTACTGACCGCGCCGACAGTGGCCGAGGCGACCGAGGACTGTGCTCGTGGGCTGGGGCGCCGCACGGCCCGTTGACAGCAGCAGAGCGACTCGGCAGAGGGTCGGCCGGCACCCGACCGTATTGGGACTGAAGTGTTCAGCAGTGGTGACCGTCTGGCTGCCGGATATCAAGGAGGGTCCCCCGCCCGTCGGGAGCGCGGCTCCAGCAGTGGTGACCGTCTGGCTGCCGCGATGTCGAGGAGGGCCCCCTCGGGGGCGGTTGGCTCCCGTCGAGGGGGCCCGGGGGGCAGTGGTGACCGTCTGGCTGCCGCGATGTCGAGGAGGGCCCCCTCGCCCGTCGGGGGCGCGGCTGCAGCAGTGGTGACCGTCTGGCTGCCGGATGTCGAGGAGGGCCCCCCGCCCGTCGGGAGCGCGGCTCCAGCAGCGGTGTTCAGCAGTGGTGACCGTCTGGCTGCCGGATGTCGAGGAGGGCCCCTCGCCCGTCGGGAGCGCGGCTGCAGCAGCGGTGTTCAGCAGTGGTGCGGGACCTGACCTCGGCCGCGGCTGGTGGGGTGAGCTGCACAGTCGCGCCGGGCGCGCGCTACAGGGAGGCGAGTCGTCCGTGTTGCGGACCTCCGCCGGCGACCACGGTGCCGCAACTGCTGTCGGAACTGAACTGGCCTGAACTGCCGACGGTGAACTGGGCTGCCGACGGTGAGATGATCTGTCGGGTGTGAACAGTCGTCGAACCGCCGAGCGCTGCAGTCACTGGAGGCTGCATGACCTCAGCAGTCGATGCGCCCCTAAACCCCAGTCACTGAAGACTGTCTGAGGTCGCCACCAGCCGACCGGCGCCGTCTGTCGGAGCTGCACCTCGGCGTCGCCGACCAGTACTCAAAACCACGCCGGGTGGGCGCCTGCTTGGCCACGCCCACCGGTGACGTCGCAGCGTCTGTGACTGTGCAGGTCCGACGCCGCTTGCCGAAGGCGCGGACCACCGTGGCCGCGTGCAGAACCGACGTCTACGAGCGTCATCATCGCCCAGATACGTGCCTGGTTGAGTCGGTAGGCCGGGTCGTATGGGAGCTATTGCACTGGTGAGCAGTGTGCGACCTCGTCGTCGCATGTAGTGAGGCGAGGGACGACGTTACTCGGGCTGTGCTGTTGTGATGCCGTTTTCCGCCAGCCGGCAGTGAGTCGGCACCTGTGTGAGTGTAGCCGCAAAGAGGCAGCCTCTGAGTCGAATGACCGCTAAGGCTGTGATTGTGGTGCTGTTTTCCCCCTAGCCGGCGGCGAGGCGCCGCCCGTGTAAGCATGGCCGCAAGGAGACAACCTCTGAGTCGAATGACCGCCAAGAACTCTGCGAAAAACAACTCCCTTGCCTGTGCTCGACGGCGTCATGTTCGTATCTGTGCCTTCGACCGAGCATAATCCAGTTGAGTTTTGACTCGCCTGCGTTACAGAGGGTGTGGATGGCCGGGCTGCAGGTAGACCAGGCTGGGTAGATGTCGGTCAGCGACCAATAGCCGGGGTGCGGCCGCCCACCGCTGTTCCGAGGGGGAACGGCTACCCGCTGCCGCGGGCCTGTCGGAGGTCATGGGGAGGGGAGGGGAGGGGGTAGGGGATTTCCGTTTCTGACCGATGACGGCTGGTCTCCCGGCCACCGCCACGACGGCAACCGGCTCCGACCCCTCCACCGCCCAGCCGTCATCAGTCTGAACCGTCATCGGTCATCGGCTGGGCGGCCCAGCCGCCGCCGCCGCTCTGTACTAGCTTTGCCGCTGCTGCCTGTGCGTGTGGATAAGGCGGAGTCCTGGCCCACCAGTCACTTATTGTCCGGACTATCGCCACCACCTCTGACAGCCAGGCAGAGGTGTTGACCTGTCTACCGTCGGGTGTCCAGGCGGAGTGTTGACCTGTCTACCGTCGGGTAGGCGAACTATCACCACCACCTCTGACAGCCAGGCGGAGTGCCGACTGGAGCGCGTGCACGTCAGTCGCTCCGACATGAACCGGCTCATCATGAACTACCTGGTGACCGGTGAGTCCGCCGCTGGCCAGGGGGACGAGCGGTCGAGGGGTAAGTTGCTTGTCTCACAATCGAAAGATTGTGGGTTCGAGGCTCACTTGTCGCTACTCTTCGCCCGCGACCGATCGGCGTGAGAGATTGGCGACGCTTCATGACTGAACGGTCGATGTGTCGTAAAGCCAATAACCAACCAATCTGCCGGTGGTCGCCACTAGTGACTGGTGATGTCGATGCTCGCCAGTTGTGTCGGTGGTGTCGGTGGGGGGTCTGTATCGTAACCTCAAATGTATCGCAACCTCAAGTGTATCATAACCTCAAATGTATCATAACCTCTAATGTGTCATAACCTCTAATGTATCGTAACCTCAAGTGTATCATAACCTCAAATGTATCGCAACCTCAAGTGTATCATAACATCAAATGTATCGTAACCTCTAATGTGTCATAACCACTAATGTATCGTAGCCTCAAGTGTATCATTACCTCAAGTGTATCGTAACCTCAAGTGTATCATAACCTCAAATGTGTATATCAGCTGACGATGGAGAAATGTGGCGTGCGATTTTGGTCCGTACTAAATCAGAACAGGTCTCAGCTAACGGAAAACCATTGCGAGAAAAGAAATTAACTTGAAGTATACCATATCCTCGCTAGATGTCAGCGTGCTATTTTATTTCCACCATGATTGTTTTCAATGACCAGAACTATTGTGTGTGTCTGTGCAATTTCATAGTTCATTGATTATCCAAGAGATTTCCGAATAAATGATGACTCAAGGCATTATTTATTGATGCATTGCTTTGTTTACGGCCATGCAAAGGCTACAAACCAACGTCAGTTCATGCGTTTTTTGTGTAGTGCGATAAGTGCTGCCAATTTTGATGTTTTCCTACATCTGAAGGTTTTTCCGTTTTGTCAATCTGGCAATGATTTTCATATTGGGAGCGCTAGTCTTGTGTTCAAACGACGATGTCAATCACGGCGCACCTAAGACAGACTGGCTTTAGGTGTTTTCGCAGTCCACATTGCATAGATTCTGTCTCGCTCGTGTTCGCAGCAGGACAGTCAGCGCCAAGTGAGGTGACGTTATAATTCTTTCGATCACTACGGTTCTCGCGGATGTTGTACCAGCGGTCGCAAGGGCCGCGAAAGTAATACAATTGAACTCGCGCTGTACGGCATTGTAGCGAGGCTGAGCGCAGGGTGTCTTACATATATCTTTAACCTATAGATTGCAAGGAATACACCCAGTTATCTAAGCAACAGCAGAGTTATTGTGACAGATATTCTGCCTAGAGCTGGGGTCTCCCCCGAGTGGAACTCTAGGGCACTGGCAGCCAATGCCAGGGTAGGTAGGCTCTGCAATTAGTTAGGTTTACCATTGGCTGACAATTGGTGCAATTTTTATGGCTCATTGGACCTCTATGAGAGGGATGGCCTGCACTTCTCTGAGAATGGGGTGCAAGTGTTAGTCAAAGTATTTGAGCATATCCTTCAGGGAAACTATGTAATGGGGTGGGGAGGGAAGCATTGGCATTGCCATCTCAGGGATATGCCAATAGTGTCAGCATATACAATAGAACCTCAGAGTCAGCAAATAGGGGTAGCAGTAGATCTAGGGGGCAGAGTGATAGGTCATCCAGAGATGATGAGCTAACCAACATAAAAATGCTGAAGAGGGTTATGGAACTTTTGTTAAGTGTATGATGCTTAATACTCAGAGCATTCAATCCAAATTTGATGAGTTCAAGTGTTATGTTGCTGAGGAGAAACCAGCTTTTCTTTGCATTACTGAAGCATTGGTCAGTGAGGCATATTTTTTGGATAACTTGCAGGACTATGAGATACAGGGATACAATATGTTTTCATGCAATAGGTGTCCAACAGTGAAAGGGGGTGGTATAATGCTCTATGTGAATAGCTTATTCAGTTCCCAGAAAGTAGCAGATTGGGTAAAAAAAATGTGTCTGCAAAGTCCATTTGGCTTGAAGTTGCTGTGGGAAAAGGCAACAGCAATACACTGAAGATAGGGGCTTTGTATCAACCAGGAACCTTGCCATGTTCTCAGCAACTGGAGCTCAATAAGGTGATTCAAGATAAAAGCAGTAGAAACTTTAAGAGGAAATGCCTTATTCTTTGTGACTTTAATCTAAAAGGATATGAAAATGTTCATGTTGGCTCCCCATCATGTAAACAATTAGCCATCCCTGGAATACAAAAATAAACCCCTGTATGCCTATCATTTTATCTAGGCTCTTTAAAGATGTTCAGTGTTCTGCTACCAACAATGGAGTCTGGTAGTTGATTCCAATGTTCAACTAACCTGTTGGATAAGAAAGACTGTCCTAACATTGTCCTGCTATAATGCATTTTAATTTTGAATTGATGACCTATAATTTCATCATTTCTTTTAAATTTGAACATATTCCTGAGATATCCCTTGTCTTGACCATGGACAAATTTAAAAACCTCAATGAGATGCCCTCTCAGCCTTCTATATCTGAGTGAAAACATTCAATTTCTTCAATATCTCCTGATATGTTAGGTTCCTTATACCACTAACCATTTCTGTAGCCCTCTTGCACAATAATAAGCCAGCAATATTTTTCATAACTAGGGGATGAAGCTTGAACACAGTATCCCAAATGTGGCCTGAGAGTGGCACAGTCTGCTCTGGTGCTCCCAATTTTGTGTTCAAAACAACACCTAAATCCTTCCCAAATAAGGTGACATAGGCATCTGGTGTTCATCCCACTCATAAAGTCATAAAGTGTTAAGGCTTAATAAGGGCCACAAGAGCCCATCTGGGTCAAGCCTGTCTAGAAGATATTAGAAAGGACATGTTCACACCTATCAATTCCAAACCCATGCAATCCCCTCCACCTGTGCCACCACAGCCAATCTCATCAGTATGACATCGCAAAGGAAGTTGCCAAATCCACTGCTAGGTACACCCCATATAGTACAACATAATACTTGCATAATGTTATACCCTATATAGCTAGTGAAAATACTCAATATCCCATGCATCACAAGTTAGAATTCAAAAACAACATTTTCCTGTCTAAAAAATTATCCACCCTACTTTTAAAGACATTCAATGAGGGACTCCCCACTGCATCAGCAGGCAGCCTATTCCATTGGTCAACAACCCTTTGACTGAAGACCTGTTGTCGTTTAACTGTCCTGCACCTCATTTTGTCTAACCTGAATTGATGACCCCTATGGGATACTCTAAGCTGCAGAGCATCATTCAAATTGACCTGATCTAGCCCTCTAACAATTTTGTACATTTCAATCATGTCTCCCCTTAATCTCCTATACTTGAGTGAGTACATATCTAATGCATTAAGCCTTTCTCCATATTCTAAGTTACTTAATCCACTGACGAGTCTAGTGGCTTTGCGCTGGACTCTTTCTAACATATCTATATCCTTTTCTAGGTAGGGGCTCCATGCTTGTACAGAGTACTCCAAGTGGGGCCGCACATATTCGTGAGCCGCCAGGTCTCAAGGTGGAAGGAGGTCGCCGCTGGAGCTCCAGGTTTCCAGATAAGTCGTTGCAGAACTGGGCAGTACTTTAGTCTAAGCTGTGTATAGGTGTTTAGCAATTACTTCTGTGATTATATTTCATTAGTTTTTATCTTATAAGCATTTTCGTAGCACGCAAACCATACTATATTAACCTAGCGACGCCGCCGTGTGCGCCATCTTAAGATAGTAGGCATAGCATTACACTAGGTATATCTTCATATCCTAGTGTAACTGCAGGATTGTTGGGTGTTGTGGACGGGTACTACAGTGTTTGATTCAGTGGTGTATATTTGTGTGGTGTGAGCTCTGTAGTGTGTAATTCTAGAGTGTATAATTCTATAGTGTAGGCTTCTGTAGTGAATAAGTTTGTGTCAAATTGGTGTGTAAGTTTAAGATAGATTTTAGGACTAAAATAGTGGGCATAAATTAGAGTAGGTATCTTCATATCTAGTGTAATTATACGGGATTATAGTGTATTGTAGATACTTATAGGCTATATTACTGTATTACTGTAGATATATTACAGTAGATACTTGTAGGCTTACAAGCTTACAGTAACTAGACTTAGTACTAAGAGTAGAAAGAAAAAAAAAAAAAAAATGGAAGGAGACTGTGGGAATTGTAAGTGTGTGGAATCATTGGGGACTTGAGTAAGAGGTTAGATATGTTAACGGGGGAGGTGGAGCGCTTGAAGTGTTTGGTGGCGGGACCCATCATGGGAGGTGCCAGCCAGGCAACTCGGGTGCCCGAGCGGAGGACTGATGGGAGTTCGGATGGCTTGGTCCGGGATGGTGGCAGTTGGAAGGTGGCAAGGCGCCATAGCACCCGACTGGCGCTAAGGAAGGTGGACATGGGCGTCCCAATTAAAAATAGGTTTGAGGCACTGGAGGAGAGGGAAGGTAATGATGAGAGGGACGGAGGTGGGGATGACCAGATGGCTGAAGATAGAGATGGAGAGAGAGAGGTTTTAGTCGTAGGGGGATTCCAGGGTTCGGTACATGGATCGAACATTTTGTAGTAAGAACCCCAGCAGACGGATGCGTGTTTGCTACCCGGGAGCGCAGGTGAAAGATGTTAGGGATAGGCTGGAGGGAGTAATGAGGGGAAGTGGAGAGGGTGCAACGGTAATTGTGCAGGTTGGAGTGAACGATGTAGGAAAAAAATAATACAGAGGAAACAATGAAAGCCTATAGGGCTTTGATAGGTAGTTTAGCAGGAAGTAGGAAAAGAGGAGTGGTGACATCCATCCTCCCTATGGTCCATGCAAGCATGGAGTGGTATTCGAGGGCCATTGGGCTCAATACCAGGGTGGCCAAGATTTGTAAGGAGCTTGGGGTGCAGTTCTTGGATTTGTGGGGGAGTTTTGGGGGAGGACGGAGATGTTTGCTTTAGATGGATTACATCTGAGCAAGAGAGGAGTGGAATTGCTCAGCAATAGGTATGAGGAGGCTCTCAACAGGAAACAGGGAAACTAGGCAGGACATGGGGGGATGTAGCTGATAAAGAGAGAAGCATAGCAAGCAATGGAAGGAATAATTTATCATGTTTTTATGTCAATGCCAGAAGTGTTAGGAACAAAATTGGGGAACTGCATGCATATATGTTGTCTGAACAGCTAGATTTGGTGTGCATAACAGAAGCATGGGTTAACGAAAGCATGTTTGGAGACAACTTGCAAGAATTTGAATTGACAGGCTACAACATGCATGCCTATCAAAGAGAGGCAAGGATAGGAGGTGGCATTCTATTGTATGTTAGGCAAGTAATGAAATGTCATTCCATAGAGGATGGTGTACATAGTGCAGGAGTAGAATCTTTGTGGTTAGATATAATTCTGAAGAATGGAACAAAATTTAGGATTGGGGCATTCTATAGACCTCCAGACCAGAATGAAAACACTGACAGGCTGATGCAGGAAGAGATAAGTAGGAGAGTACAGGAGAGAACTATTTTGTTGGGGGATTTCAACATAGCAGGATTGGGAAACAAAACAATAGGTGTAAGCAAATCAGAAAGATGTTTCATGGCTTGTTTTGAAGACAATTTCTTCTTTCAAATGATACACGAGCCTACAAGGGAAAATAAAATATTAGATCTAGTGCTTACTAATGAGGAAAATTTTGTGCAAAATGTTAACGTAGGAGAGACCTTTGGTAATAGTGATCACAACATTATACGCTTCTCATTATATGTTGGAAGGGTAGCAACCAACAGAACATTGATTCCAAATTTTGCAAAAGGGAATTACAGTGAGTTCAGGAGCTTCCTCAGTGAAATTAATTGGGAAGTCATATTGAATGGCTTAGATGCTTATGAAATGTGGACAATGATAAAAGATAAGCTATTTCAGGGTCAGGATAGGTTCATTCCCAGTAGGCAAATTAGATCAAACAGGGTTAAGCACCCTTCGTGGCTGACTAGGGAAGTTAAGCAATTACTGGACTCAAAGAAACAAGCATTCAAGAAACTAAAAGATACTAACTCGGGGTTAAACCTAGAATCATATAGAATAGCTAGAAATAAAGTTAGGAGGTGTGTTAGAGCATCTAAAAGACTTGCTGAAATCAACTTTGCTCGAGAATGTTCAGCAGGTAATGCTAAGAGATTCTTTAGCTTCTATAAATTTAAGGCTAAAAAGTGTAGTGTAGGACCACTGGAGGTAGATGGGGAAATAGTGGTTGATGATTGCGACATTGTGGAATCCCTAAGCAAGCAATTCTCATCCGTCTTCACTAAAGATAATTCTGGTACAATAGGAACATCTGTAGGCCATGCCATGGCAGGTGATATGCTGGAGGATCTTACAATAACTACAGAAGCCGTAGAGAAGCAGTTGCAGAATATAAAACCTAATAAAGCTTCCGGACCAGATGAAATATATGCTAGGATCTTAGTAGAGTGTGCTAAAGCTTTAGCAACTCCCCTAGGTATCATTTTCAGGCGATCTATGGAGTATTCAGAAGTACCTGAAGATTGGAGAAATGCAAGTGTAGTACCAATTTTCAAAAAGGGAAATAGGAAGAGTGTAGGAAACTACAGGCCAGTCAGTTTGACCTCATTAGTTTGCAAAGTACTAGAAAAGCTGGTTAAACAGAATGTTCAGATTCATCTTGATAGGCACAACCTTTAAGGGATACTCAACATGGATTTCGATCTCAAAGGTCTTGTTTAACTAACCTATTGGAGTTCATTGAGTATGTTACCAAAGAAGTAGACAATGAAAGCAGGATGGATGTTGTGTACTTGGACTTTAGCAAAGCTTTTGATAAAGTTCCACATGGAAGGTTAATTCATCAATTACAACAACATGGGATTGTAGGAAAAGTTCTACATTGGATTGAAGCATGGTTGCAGGGAAGGAAACAAAGGGTAGTATTGAATGGATGTAAATCTGGTTGGAAAGATGTTCTGAGTGGAGTGCCACAGGGCTCTGTTCTAGGGCCCCTCCTCTTTATCATCTTTGTGAACAACATTGAAGTAGGGCTGAGGAATAGAGTGTTCAAATTTGCTGATGACATCAAGCTGGTAGGAGTGGCTAACAGCAGAGATCAATCTAGTAATATTCAACTAGATTTGGACGACCTAAAAGAGTGGGCTGATCAATGGCAGATGACTTTCAACTATGATAAGTGTAAGGTTATGCATATAGGGTCTGCAGGCGAGACATTCAGTTATAAAATGGGAGGGAGGGAACTGGATGTTATTGAAGAGGAAAGGGACTTAGGTGTGTTGGTCTCAAAAGACCTTAAAGCAGAAAAACAATGTATCTCAGCTAGAAATAGGGCACTCAGAATGCTGGGACTCATTAATAGAAGTGTGAAATATAAGAGCAGGGAAGTCATGAAAAAGCTGTACTCAGCATATGTGCGGCCCCACTTGGAGTACTCTGTACAAGCATGGAGCCCCTACCTAGAAAAGGATATAGATATGTTAGAAAGAGTCCAGCGCAAAGCCACTAGACTCGTCAGTGGATTAAGTAACTTAGAATATGGAGAAAGGCTTAATGCATTAGATATGTACTCACTCAAGTATAGGAGATTAAGGGGAGACATGATTGAAATGTACAAAATTGTTAGAGGGCTAGATCAGGTCAATTTGAATGATGCTCTGCAGTTTAGAGTATCCCATAGGGGTCATCAATTCAGGTTAGACAAAATGAGGTGCAGGACAGTTAAACGACAACAGGTCTTCAGTCAAAGGGTTGTTGACCAATGGAATAGGCTGCCTGCTGATGCAGTGGGGAGTCCCTCATTGAATGTCTTTAAAAGTAGGGTGGATAATTTTTTTAGACAGGAAAATGTTGTTTTTGAATTCTAACTTGTGATGCATGGGATATTGAGTATTTTCACTAGCTATATAGGGTATAACATTATGCTAGTATTATGTTGTACTATATGGGGTGTACCTAGCAGTGGATTTGGCAACTTCCTTTGCGATGTCATACTGATGAGATTGGCTGTGGTGGCACAGGTGGAGGGATTGCATGGGTTTGGAATTGATAGGTGTGAACATGTACTTTCTAATATCTTCTAGACAGGCTTGACCCAGATGGGCCCTTGTGGCCCTTATTAAGCCTTAACACTTTATGACTTTATGACTTTATGACATATGCTAAGTACAGCTTTTTCATGACTTCCCTGCTCTTATATTTCACACTTCTATTAATGAGTCCCAGCATTCTGAGTGCCCTATTTCTAGCTGAGATACATTGTTTTTCTGCTTTAAGGTCTTTTGAGACCAACACACCTAAGTCCCTTTCCTCTTCAATAACATCCAGTTCCCTCCCTCCCATTTTATAACTGAATGTCTCGCCTGCAGACCCTATATGCATAACCTTACACTTATCATAGTTGAAAGTCATCTGCCATTGATCAGCCCACTCTTTTAGGTCGTCCAAATCTAGTTGAATATTACTAGATTGATCTCTGCTGTTAGCCACTCCTACCAGCTTGATGTCATCAGCAAATTTGAACACTCTATTCCTCAGCCCTACTTCAATGTTGTTCACAAAGATGATAAAGAGGAGGGGCCCTAGAACAGAGCCCTGTGGCACTCCACTCGGAACATCTTTCCAACCAGATTTACATCCATTCAATACTACCCTTTGTTTCCTTCCCTGCAACCATGCTTCAATCCAATGTAGAACTTTTTCCTACAATCCCATGTTGTTGTAATTGATGAATTAACCTTCCATGTGGAACTTTATCAAAAGCTTTGCTAAGGTCCAAGTACACAACATCCATCCTGCTTTCATTGTCTACTTCTTTGGTAACATACTCAATGAACTCCAATAGGTTAGTTAAACAAGACCTTTGAGATCGAAATCCATATTGAGTATCCCTTAAAAGGTTGTGCCTATCAAGATGAATCTGAACATTCTGTTTAACCAGCTTTTCTAGTACTTTGCAAACTAATGAGGTCAAACTGACTGGCCTGTAGTTTCCTACACTCTTCCTATTTCCCTTTTGAAAATTGGTACTACACTTGCATTTCTCCAATCTTCAGGTACTTCTGAATACTCCATAGATCGCCTGAAAATGATACCTAGGGAGTTGCTAAAGCTTTAGCACACTCTACTAAGATCCTAGCATATATTTCATCTGGTCCGGAAGCTTTATTAGGTTTTATATTCTGCAACTACTTCTCTACGGCTTCTGTAGTTATTGTAAGATCCTCCAGCATATCACCTGCCATGGCATGGCCTACAGATGTTCCTATTGTACCAGAATTATCTTTAGTGAAGACTGATGAGAATTGCTTGCTTAGGGATTCCACAATGTCGCAATCATCAACCACTATTTCCCCATCTACCTCCAGTGGTCCTACACTACACTTTTTAGCCTTAAATTTATAGAAGCTAAAGAATCTCTTAGCATTACCTGCTGAACATTCTCGAGCAAAGTTGATTTCAGCAAGTCTTTTAGATGCTCTAACACACCTTAACTTTATTTCTAGCTATTCTATATGATTCTAGGTTTAACCCAGAGTTAGTATCTTTTAGTTTCTTGAATGCTTGTTTCTTTGAGTCCAGTAATTGCTTAACTTCCTTAGTCAGCCACGAAGGGTGCTTAACCCTGTTTGATCTAATTTGCCTACTGGGAATGAACCTATCCTGACCCTGAAATAGCTTATCTTTTATCATTGTCCACATTTCATAAGCATCTAAGCCATTCAATATGACTTCCCAATTAATTTCACTTAGGAAGCTCCTGAACTCACTGTAATTCCCTTTTGTAAAATTTGGAATCAATGTTCTGTTGGTTGCTACCCTTCCAACATATAATGAGAAGCGTATAATGTTGTGATCACTATTACCAAAGGTCTCTCCTACGTTAACATTTTGCACAAAATTTTCCTCATTAGTAAGCACTAGATCTAATATTTTATTTTCCCTTGTAGGCTCGTGTATCATTTGAAAGAAGAAATTGTCCTCAAAACAAGCCATGAAACATCTTTCTGATTTGCTTACACCTATTGTTTTGTTTCCCAATCCTGCTATGTTGAAATCCCCCAACAAAATAGTTCTCTCCTGTACTCTCCTACTTATCTCTTCCTGCATCAGCCTGTCAGTGTTTTCATTCTGGTCTGGAGGTCTATAGAATGCCCCAATCCTAAATTTTGTTCCATTCTTCAGAATTATATCTAACCACAAAGATTCTACTCCTGCACTATGTACTCCATCCTCTATGGAATGACATTTCATTACTTGCCTAACATACAAGAGAATGCCACCTCCTATCCTTGCCTCTCTTTGATAGGCATGCATGTTGTAGCCTGTCAATTCAAATTCTTGCAAGTTGTCTCCAAACGTGCTTTCGTTAACCCATGCTTCTGTTATGCACACCAAATCTAGCTGTTCAGACAACATATATGCATGCAGTTCCCCAATTTTGTTCCTAACACTTCTGGAATTGACATAAAAACATGATAAATTATTCCTTCCATTGCTTGCTATGCTTCTCTCTTTATCAGCTACATCCCCCCATGTCCTGCCTAGTTTCCCTGTTTCCTGTTGAGAGCCTCCTCATACCTATTGCTGAGCAATTCCACTCCTCTCTTGCTCAGATGTAATCCATCTAAAGCAAACATCTCCGTCCTCCCCCAAAACTCCCCCACAAATCCAAGAACTGCACCCCAAGCTCCTTACAAATGTTGGCCACCCTGGTATTGAGCCCAATGGCCCTCGAATACCACTCCATGCTTGCATGGACCATAGGGAGGATGGATGTCACCACTCCTCTTTTCCTACTTCCTGCTAAACTACCTATCAAAGCCCTATAGGCTTTCATTGTTTCCTCTGTATTATTTTTTCCTACATCGTTAACTCCAACCTGCACAATTACCGTTGCACCCTCTCCACTTCCCCTCATTACTCCCTCCAGCCTATCCCTAACATCTTTCACCTGCGCTCCCGGGTAGCAAACACGCATCCGTCTGCTGGGGTTCTTGCTACAAAATGTTCGATCCATGTACCGAACCCTGGAATCCCCTATGACTAAAACCTCTCTCTCTCCATCTCTATCTTCAGCCATCTGGTCATTCCCACCTCCGTCCCTCTCATCATTACCTTCCCTCTCCTCCAGTGCATCAAACCTGTTTTTAATTGGGACGCCCATGTCCACCTTCCTTAGCGCCAGTCGGGTGCTATGGCGCCTTGCCACCTTCCAACTGCCACCATCCCGGACCAAGCCATCCGAACTCCCATCAGTCCTCCGTTCGGGCACCCGAGTTGCCTGGCTGGCACCTCCCATGATGGGTCCCGCCACCAAACACTTCAAGCGCTCCACCTCTCCCGTTAACATATCTAACCTCTTACTCAAGTCCCCAATGATTCCCACACACTTACAATTCCCACAGTCTCCTTCCATTTTTGTTGTTGTTTTTTTTTCTTTCTACTCTTAGTACTAAGTCTAGTTACTGTAAGCTTGTAAGCCTACAAGTATCTACTGTAATATATCTACAGTAATACAGTAATATAGCCTATAAGTATCTACAATACACTATAATCCCGTATAATTACACTAGATATGAAGATACCTACTGTAATTTATGCCCACTATTTTAGTCCTAAAATCTATCTGAAACTTACACACCAATTTGACACAAACTTATTCACTACAGAAGCCTACACTATAGAATTATACACTCTAGAATTACACACTACAGAGCTCACACCACACAAATATACACCACTGAATCAAACACTGTAGTACCCGTCCACAACACCCAACAATCCTGCAGTTACACTAGGATATGAAGATATACCTAGTGTAATGCTATGCCTACTATCTTAGTCTTAAAATCTATCTTAAACTTAAACACCAAATTGACACAGCCAACACCCTTAGAACTTAACAAAATGGCGCTGGGCAGCCTCCTGGGTTAATATAGCCTAATTTGCTGGTCAAAAATACTTATTTGATAAAAACTGTTGAAATATACGCTCAGAAGCAACCGCTAAATATCTATACACAATTTATCCCAGTACACCGTCCTTTTCCGCAACACTTAGCTCGTATGTAGTAGCCCCACCAAACACGTGTTTCCTCCTCAACGCCTGGCGGCAGACTCCTGCACTCCTGCACTGAAGTAACCACAACATGCATTAACATGTTGCAAAACCTTCTGCACTTGTCTTCATATCTCCATTAGCACAGAGCTAAGCAGATGGTATGGACCACTCAGTTTATAGCATGACTATCTCACATGGCAAGAGCTGAGGAGGCAGAAGTAGTTCATGATTGGCTAGTGCTCTAAGCTAAAATACATTAAGCTAAATTGAATTAAACAGTTTAAATCAGTGTTCACAGTGGAAGATATGACCAATCTGCCAACCATAGATCATGGGTTTGATGATGATGAATTGGGTTTATGGGCACATCAACTGCCATGGTCGTAGATCATGGGTTTAGAATGGGTTGATCATGTTTCACAAATCTCTTGGACATCTTTAATTTTTCTTCAGAGCAGTTTGATTGAGGACATCAGGTTGATATCTTCATTTCAGTGCAGCCATTGTTAATTTGTCCCATAAATGGTTAATGATGCAGGTTCAGATTTACAATATTGCAGGTAGCCTTCTAAAATGGGTATTGACAGTTCAACTTGCCACCAGATGGCAGGACAAATTTCAAGATGGCAGCTACATTGGAGATGAACAATTTGTGTATGGTGTTAAGTGATACTGTCCGAGCTTGCTTCAGAGTAACAGATGGGTTGTACTGTACCAAAAATATCAATTATGCAAATATCACAGTATATTGGTGATGAAAAGCATTGTGCCATTAAGGGTGAGGTCATACTAGATGCAGGACACATTACTTCTTGTGGTATGATTGGGAAAGAACTGGACAAGGTTACAGTGCAGGCACTCTGCATAAAATCCAGCCACCTATGTGAGAAGCCCCACTAGCTACATGCTGTAGTGGAGTGTGGGAGATTCTGGGTTCAGTGCTTCTGCAAAGCTGGTCTCTCAGAAAGCTGCAAGCATTGCATTGCTCTGCTACTATACCTAAGCAGGCGAGGAAAGTGAAGGGTTGAATTATTGTTATGATTGACAGAGCTGCACAAAGATGTAATATTGAAATAACAAATTACCTTTTTGCAAGGCATAAAGCCAGTCGGTTCTGCCCCATGATGACATCATAATTTCCATCTATGCCTGGCATCATGCAAATGTGGAAGCCTTTTGGAATGATTGATGTTGAGAATATCTGATTCACCCACATTGCTTTCATGGACCTGTTTACTCTGAATGCTAAATCATTTAATTATTGGTGTTAAATTCATGGCACCAGATATACAGAAACCTGCAAATTCAAATCAACTGATTCAAGGAAACAGTCCACATGTTCATTGTCCAGAGTGCAACCAAGAAGGGTCCTTGTGGCTCATAGCTGCACTGATATTTTTATGTCTTATGTCATAACGTTCTCTGAAATATGTTGTCATGATGGAGCTGGAAGCACATGCACTTTGGTATTGCTAGCACTATGCCAACTAAGAGAAACAATGCTATGCAATAGCAACATTTTGATTAACCTGCTGGTGGTCACACAACACCAGTATCCACCATGATAATTGTATGCACTATCAAGCTCCTTTTAACACGTGCCCTGGAGGGCCTCTGAAAATAACGCGCCCTGGAGAGGGGGCGGATTCCGCCCCCCTAAGATCTCAGCTCCTATGAAGGCTAGAGCAACGAAATTCACAGGGTGGATGGGCACGATAGTGAACTCTATTGTGTGCAAAGTGCATGACCTTAGGTTAATATCTTCAAGGTCAAATGAGGTCAAAATAGCAAAATTTTCTGGCTTTGCATGGCTTGGCTTGTCATTGTTATTGATCACTGTGGTTGTGTTTAAATGCTCCAAAATTGGCATTAATGATGTTTTGGACATTACTAATGATGCAATACAGATGTCAGATCTGCCATTTGACCTCAGATCACCTATATAGGACCACTGTATTAGGTCATTACCTGCTCCAGTTACCGGAACTGGGCTCCCATCCCGACTGCTCCGTTCGGCGGCTCGGCACAATCGGCTTCGCAAATAAAGGAGTGAAATACATGAATAAAGGATGGAAATGCTTAGGCACACAATGACAAACAGTAGATTTTGGGATGTATCGGGAGTAACATGTAAAGTGACATCAATCGCACGACAGTCATTTGCATTTATGACACATTCCAGTTGACCAAGTTTGCCTCCATTAGCTTGTCATGAACTTGACCTGACTTGACCTCGGTGACTTGACATGACTCTGGAACAATGTAGCATGACAATGTACATCAAACAAGTCGCTAGTTTTGCCAAGAACACTTCCTTTTTGCTAGTATACCGGAAGCGCATCAGCGACGATATTTGTGATCTGGCGCTGGGATTTTTTTTTACTTTAGTGACCCTTAACTCGAAAAATTTTGGTCGATTTTAATTTGTATTACTTCAAACGACGCGCCGGTCATTTATTGGCAGGTACACAAACAATGGCGTATATCGGCCGGTAAAATCTGGAGTTATCTACGAAAAACCGGAGGGGTGGGCGGATTTCGCCCCCCCCTCCAGGGCGCGTGTTAAGGTAAGAGAGAAATGTGACTAATTATTTCAGATACTTGTATTTGTATTCAGATAAGGCATTTCAAGAAAAATTAAACATGCTAAGCCTTTTTTCACTATGTTCCAAAATGAAAACCGAACTAACATAACCTAGCCAAACCTACTTTGGGGAAAGAAGCTGATTAAATAAAACAAATTTGTATTTTTTTAACTGACCAAGCCTTACCTAACCAACACTACAACACTCTTTAAGTCTGCTTCATGGAGGAAAATGTGTGGAAGACTTGTCTTGTTAATACTATGTAGCACAATACTTCCCATAAAAACTTCATAGGTTTTCTTCAGAATAAATTCACCTGGAACCCCTTTTGATATAATTTCCCATACGAATTGAAAAGTATGCATTTGAACCAGAATTGAGGGGTCACATTGAGGAGGTAGCACTTTTTGTTTTACCTTTCAGGGATTCTCTCAGCAGAGGAACACTTTGAGTGGGGTGGGTGCACTGAAGCATCCTGAGTGGCAGCCCTTTACACTCAAAGAGAGGCTGTATGTCTGGTGTGGCTGTGGCACACATGGCCCATTGATCCACCACTGTAATGCATATTTGTGCACTGATGAATACCAAATACCACCAGTGCTCATTAATGGCTGATGCTATGCATAACTTCAGTGCTAGGCATTTCCATGTATGCCACTCTCAGTTGTTTGCATTCTTGTTCCTAAATTGTTTCAGGTAGCGTGCCAGATTTGTCACACTTATATTCGCCCATCTGTAGTTCAACATGTCTGCTGGCAGGGGGCAACCCTTTTGCCTTGAACGGTCAATAGTTTTGGCTTTCAGATAGGCAGCAGAGAGCGATGTTAAATGGTGCAGTCATCATGGCAGGATGCTCTTAGCGGATTCCACCATGGATTAGGTGCTCATGTATCTCAGGTCACTTTGCAAGGAGAGGCGAAGCTGTGTATTGCTGGGCTGTCACTGACAAGTGGTAATTATTGCACCACCTGCAAGATATTGACAGACAGGTTTGCACGCCAAGAGCAAATCATATTCACACACGTCCATTCACTGCTAGAGCTTAGCTCTGTTGAACTTCAATTTCTTCAAGGCTTACAAGACAAGTTGCTGGTGCACATCCACATTTTGGAGGCCCTTGATGTGGGAGGTGATAAGTATGGTGTGTTCATAACCCTGCTTGTCTTATCGAAGCTGCATACAGCTATCTGTCTGCAGTGGGTCCGTGATGGATCTGGCAGGGAATCTGATTTGGAGCAGCTCATGACATTTCTGAGCAGGGAGATCCACCGGCAGGAGCTGTCCTCTGCCTACAATGGCTTAGGCGGAGCTGCAGGTTCTGGTGGCCGCCAGCAGTGGGTGGCACCCTTCACCAGAGAGCCAGCTGTCAGCGGACGAGTAGTCTAGGGATAAGTTGCTCGTCTCACAATTGAAAGGTTGTGTGTTCGAGTCTCACCTGTTACTACTCTTTGCCCGCGACCAGTCGGCGTGAGAGATTGGCGACGCTGCATGACTCAACGGTCGATGTGTCGTAAAACCAATAGCCGGAGCCAGCTCTCACCAGGGAGTCAGCTCTCACAAGGGAGCTGGCAGTTGCACTCAAGTAGTGAGCGTCTGCAGCCTGCAGCAGAGGAGCAGCAGGCGACAGGACCACAGGAGCTTCCAGAGCAGAGAAACCTCTGCAGCAGCCCTTCACTCAGTCTCTCATCCAGTCTGCGGCTTCTACCAGAAGTCTCACCAGATAGATAAGTGTGACGTTTGGTTATGCTTACCAGTTTGTAAGCACATGAGGATAATTAGGCTTGCTGGACTGTGCTTTCTGTGCCTGAAGAAGGGCCACCAGGCTAGAAGCTGTTATATGAGTGGGTAGTGCGAGTCCTGTCGTGGTAACCACAATGCGTTGTGTTGCTATAACCAGCAAGCCAGCGATGTTGTAAGCCAGGGATTGCTAAGCCTACACTATGAGTGTATCGGACATTGATCGGTGTGCTGATAAGTCTCACCCTCAGGCTTCCCTTTCATGCAATGGTGGTGATAACCGTTGCATTGTTCTGCCCACTGCCAGTGTTGTGATCCATGGTGTGGATGGGCCAGTGTCTGCCACATTGCTGTTTGACAGTGGCTCTGACCGGAGTTATGTGTCCGAGGCCTTGGTAAAGAGTGTCGGTGGAAAGTGGCTTGGCTCTGAGCAAGTTTCGTATGCTGCCTTTGGTGGAAGGAAGTTCACTTGTGACCATGATGTGTGTGAAATCAGAGTGAGTGGTGCTAATGTGTCCTTCCCCTACTGTCCGATCCATCAAGGCTGTCCAGGTGCCATTGATATGCTCTTGCAGCGTCGACGTGTTTCAAGGAGATGTTACACTCCCTCCAAGGAGTTGAGCTGGCTGACAGCTATGTCGCTGATCGTCGACTGTGCATTGACATCTTGATAGGTATGGACATCTACTGGAGTTTGTTCAAGCATGGTTCTATCAACTGCTCTGGAAATGCTGTCGCTCAGGAGACAGAATGTGGGTGGATTATATTTGGTGTTTTTTCCACTACTGTCTGGTGCCCCAAGTGACGTCGCATGCCAGCTGCTCACCTTGGGCGACCTCCATCATGAGGACTGGATACGCAACTTTTGAAGCCTGGAGGGCATAGACATCAAAGCTGATGAGCCTGTCGGCTCCAAGGTGTTGGATGATTTCAACTCCATTGTCTGGTTCTCTGATGGCAGGTATGAGGTGACTCTGCCATGGAAGCAGGGTGATGGTGTAAGCAAGCTGGAGAACAACCGTCGTGAAGCTGAGGCTCGTTTGGGTGCCCTTACTTGTAAGCTGGATATGGATCCGTCATTGCAGGAGAGGTACTCCTCAGCTCTGCAGGAGATGGAAGAGACTGGTGTGATAGCTGAAGTTCCCAATCAGGAGCATTTGGAGCCCACACCCCACCTTTACCTGCCTCAAAGGCCGGTGTTTAAAGATTCTAGCACCACAACGAAGGTGAGGCCGGTGTTCGATACATCTGCCTGTGGTCAGAATGGTGCGTCTGTCAACGACTGTCTGGAGGTGGGTCCGTGCCTGATAGCCAGCCTTGTGGAGGTGTTGCTCAGATTCAGGCGCTGACGGTATGCTGACAGCCGACATCGTAAAGGCTTTGTTGCAGATCCGTCTGAGGAGAGAGAATTGGGACATTCACAGGTTTCTGTGGAACTGCGAGGAGCCGGACCCGTGTGATGAGATTTCTGAGGGTGACGTTCGGCGTCTCGAGTATCCAGTTTTTGCTGAACGCTACTATTCGTCACCACCTGTTCCAGTATGCTCGGACACGTGCCAGCACAGAGATGTTAGGCTATTTCTATGTGGATGACCTAATCGCTGGTGCTTATGACGAGCGGGAGGCGCACACGATGCTGACTGAAGCGCAGTCGGTGATGGCTGACG
This sequence comes from Imbricaverruca yamaguchii, assembly GCA_034440575.1. Classification (NCBI taxonomy): domain Eukaryota; kingdom Metazoa; phylum Arthropoda; class Thecostraca; family Neoverrucidae; genus Imbricaverruca; species Imbricaverruca yamaguchii. The sequence continues at coordinate 8,529 of JAOTOL010000392.1, read as the reverse complement.
CTGACATGACTGTACAAGTGCATGTCGAACAGCCCACTTGTATTCGACAAGACGCACAGCGTGGCAGGCAGCAACCAGCCAGAGTATGTCAAGGTTCTCGGGGTGAAGCGGATACCAGACGATGACGTTTTCTCGTTAGATCGTGTGACGCTTCCTGGTAACCTTGTACAAACGAAGCGTGTCATCCTGAGCTTCATTGCAAGGCCCTTCGACCCTTTGGGGTTTCTTACCCCATTCACGATGGTGGCAAAGTGCCTGTTTCAGGAGCTTTGGCAGCTCGGATTGTAGCGAGATGAAGTGCTGCCCGAGGAGTACTGCTTGGTCTTCTCAGAGTGGGTGCATGACCTCGGTTACTTGAGGGAGTTCCGGATGCCTCACTCCTACTCTGACCGAGGGTGGGGTGACACGGTAGGTGACGTGGAGCTGCACGTGTTTGGAGACGCATCTCCTAAGGGTTATGGTGCTACGGTCTACTTCCGCACTCCACTGCCTGATGGATCATACAGTGTATCACTGGTCATGGCGAAGGGCAGGGTGGCACCTGTCAAAAGGGGTGAGTCTGCCTATGCTTGAGTTGCTGAGTAGTTTACTCGCTGCACGTTTAGTAACTTACGTGCGACAGGCTCTTCGTCTACCGAACAGCACCAGACGCTTGTGTGCTGGATGGACTCGATGGTTGCCTTTGGGGTGAATCCGAGGCAGTCCGCAGAGATGAAAACAGTTTGTGGCTAACCGGGTGTCTGAGATCCACGACTTGACCAGTCCGTCGAACTGGTTGCTCTGCCAGGAGAGGACAGCCCTGCCAACCCTGACCACCAGAGCGGTGACAGCGGAGCAGCTGATGAGCTCGCCGATTTGGCTGTCTGGGCCGGGCTGGCTATCGGAGTCCGCTGGTCAGCCTCCAGTCTCGAGCATGTCGGAGCCGAATGCGACTGAGGATCTCGAAGAAGAGGTCGTTCTGTCCTCTGCTACAGCCGAGACCCAACAGCGGAAGCGGATTGATGCTCAACGTTGTGGGTCTCTGCAAAGACTGGTTCGTGTCGTGGGGTGGATGAAGAGATTCAACCGCAATGCACGAATGCCTAATGACAGGCAGCGCCAGGCTCGGCTCTCGTCTTAGGAGGTCGCAGACGCCAGGGTAGAGTTGCTCAAGGCCATTCAGCGTGAGGCGTACCCCGACGAGATGCGAGACCTGAAGCAGGGTACGGACGTCGAAAGGTTCCTCTGTACGGATTGACGCCGTTTTTGGAGATGATGGTCTTCTGTGGATTAAGGGGAGGCTTCAATTGTCTGACCTCTCCTATGAGGACAAACACCGTATTCTACGTAAAGGGTGTGTAGCCGAGCTGCTCGTCAGATAACAGCACGATTTGATGCGACATGCGGCGGTGCCAACTGTGATCACTGCTTTGCGGGGATCGTTCTGGATCGTCGGTCTGAGGTCCCTCGTCAAAAGAATGAATAGTTTTAGTGCCGCATGTAAAAGGCAGGACGCCGGGGCATGTAACGAGCCTGTTGCTCCACTTTCTAGGTGCCGAGTGACCCAGGGTCCGCCATTTACAGTGACCGGTGTCGATTCGCAGGTCCACTTTTTTCTATAGAGCACCCGAAGCAAAATATCTACATTTGTTTGTTCACGTGCGTAGTGATCACAGTGATCCATCTTGAACTCACAGGCTCATTATCTTTGGAGGAGTTCGTGATGGCACTGAGGCGCTTCGCGGCGAGACGGGGTCTGCCAAGCTGCATCTACTCTGGCAACGGTGCCAGCTTCAAGGGCAAATGTTCAGCTGCAAAGCTACTTCGGACACCTGGCTCCGGAGTGGAAGTGTATAGTGCCACTGTCGCCCTGGTGGAGCGGCTGGTGGGAGCGCCTCGTTCGATCGGTGAAGGCCGGCCTCCGGAAGTCACTGGGAACGCACTGTTTGACTCTGACAGACTTGAGGACTGTCAGTGGTGGAAGCGTGCGTCAACTAGCGTCCTTTGACGTTCGTTGGCAACAGAGTGGACTGTGACCTAACCACTTCCTGTGGGGCAGGGGCGCAGGTTCAGCGCGTCTGTGCAGAACCTCTCGGAGAGCTAGGGTGTGCGAGAGGAGGTTGAACAGGTTCTGGTCGGTGTGGTCGTCAGAGTACCTGCGGAATTTATTTAGTAACGATTTAGTAATTTAGTATTTATTTAGTAATTTAGTAACGAAGTTCGCGCATAGCAAGCTGTCTGTTGGCTCGGTGGTGCTCGTACGCGAGCACAACGTTCCCAGGATGAAATGGATGATGGGTGTTACCACCAAGCTGTATCTTGGTGGGGACAGGCTGAGTAGGTCAGCAGAAGTTCATGCGGAGAGGTTATTCGCACTCGCGCAATTCAGCGTTTGCATGATCTGGAGCTCGTTTGGGCCTGTCCATCCCGGTAAGATCCTGCCACGAGTGTTTTGATAGGGATATGCCTTGATCTCGTATTAGTGCTGTTTGCTTGCGCAGACGGTTTCTCTCTGCGATTGTCGGCAGTGTTAGTGAGTTGCGATTGTTTGATTTATTACTAACACCATTATGTGACTAATTGTGTTGCAGAAGGTAGATTGTTCTTTATTCCTTGCTGCAACGGTGGGAGAATATCAAGAATTATATCCTAGCGAAGATATGCCATGTAGCATGTAGTGGTTACATCTTCGAGGCATAGGTGGCACTGTGGCTTGTTGGAGCCGTGTGGTGTACGTGACTCGAGGGCGGCTTTTATGGCGTTGGCCGCGGCGTTAACCTCGGACGGTCAGGAGGCGCTGGCCGACAGTGGAATGGCTTTCCAGCGGGTTGTGTGTGCTTAATCAGCGGCATTCTGAGTGTGGCTTTGATTAGCGGCCTTCTGAATGTGGCCTTGATTAGCGGCCTTCTGAGTGTGGCCTTGGCTAATGGCCTTCTGAGTGTGGCCTTCATTAACGGCCCTCTGGGAGTGTTGATTCTAGTTGTACATTGATTATTGCGGTGCAAGGACCGGCCAATACACCTCACGTCAAAAAGCCATCTCTTAATCTAGCAGAAACAGAAGAAACAGTAACACACGTCCTCCGACAGTATTACACAAAAACTTCCCGGGGTGGCTCCCAGAATGGCCCGCGGCAGAACGGGCACCTTGCTCTTGCTCCGAGAGCCTGTGCCTGGACGATTTGCAGGCAGTCGAGGCATCCGAAGGCGTGTAGACATGGGATGACGACAGCGCGCCTCACCCGAGGCCCCCAGGGCTGGAGACATATTCCACAGATCTGCGAAGAAAGAATGTGACTGACACAACCGTTCTTTATCAAGCTACACACACCCGCTTATCAACATGTATAAGTGCATAGCGACAACAACGTTGCATATTGTATTGCTTTGACCCTCATTAAGCTGGAAGCATCCTTACTCGCGTTTCGGTAGGTGGTATTCTTGGTACCCCATGGCCATATATTTGTATTAAGCATATGAACCAGTCTTGGTTCATTGGCGATACTCAAAAGCAAATATTGATGTGGTATTACAGGATCAATTGCATGATCTATGATTCAAGAGCATTCCATGAAGTGTGCAATTAAATGTATTTTGTGTAAAAAGAGAATCCCCCCCTATCAGCGCTGAAATCAAATTTACAGGAGTGCGAAGGAGAGGAAGTTTAAAACTATAGACCATAAGCTCCACATCTGTAGTCTGCAAGGCGCTTCAATCAATTATGAAGTATAATATAGTTATTTAAGTATAATATTTGGGGACGAGAGGTATAGGGTAAGTTGCCCGTGTCACAATTGAAAGGTTGTGGGTTCGAGTCTCACCTGTCGCTACTCTTCGCCCGCGACCAATCGGCATGAGAGATTGGCGACGCTACATGACTCAATGGTCGATGTGTCGTAAAACCAATAACCAAGTATAATATATGAAGTAATATGAAGGGGTCGAGTGGCCTATGGGTAAGATGCTCGTCGCACAATCGAAAGATTGTGGATTCGTATCTCACCTGTCGCTACTCTTCGCCCGCGACCAGTCGGCGTGAGAGATTGGCGACGCTATACGAGTCAAAGGTCGACTTGTAAAATCATAAACCAGCCGGAAGTAATAGTTAGTTTCTGGAGGGGAACCCGATTGATTCAAGATAATCAATCAACATGGGTTCAGGAAAGGTCGATCATGTCTCGCAAATCTCATGGACGTCTTTTAATTTTGCAACAGACCAGTTTGGGCAGGGAAATCAGGTTGATATAGTATGTCTTGATTTCAGTAAGGCCTTTGGATAAAGTACCCCATAAACAGTTAATGATGCAACCTAATGTCCACAGTATTGCAGGTAGAATTATAAATGGATAGAGTTATGGCTTTCAGATAGGCAGCAGGGAGTGGTCATAAATAGTACAAAATCATCATGGCAAGATGTTCTTAGTGAATTTCACCAGGGTCAGTACTTTGGATCAATATTTTAATTATTGCATTGAAAGTGGTCTAAGCAGTATGGTTTTGAATTTTTGCTGATTTGAAGGTCTTTCGAAAAAGGCAATCACAGGGCAGAATGAGCGGGCCTCACTGCAGAGGTACTTGGACGAGATAGTGAAGTGGTCTATAAAGTCGCCGATGAAATTTAACTTTGATAAGTGTAAAATCATGCATGTAGGTAGACAACATATCAGGATCCATACTTGATGGGTGGCCATGTACTAGCTGTGACTCAACAAGAGAAGGATTTAGGTGTTATTTTGAACACAAAATTGGGGGCATCAGAGCAGACTACGGAAGCTATGAAAATAGCACTTAGAATGCCTGTAGCGATAAATAGGAATATATCATACAAAAGTGAAGAAATCATCAGGAAGCTTTACTGCACTATGTCAGGTCGCATTTGGAGTACTGTGTTCATGTTGATCCCCTAGCTGCAAAAAAAGATTGCTGGCTTTTGAGAGTGCAAAAGAGGGCTACATAAATGGTTAGTGGCATAAACAGCCTAGCATATGAATAAGGATTTAAGAAATTGACTGTTTCACTCAGATATAAAAATAAAAGGCTGATAGATCTCATTGAGGTATTTAAATTTGTCCATCGTCAGGACCAGGCATGTCTCGGGGACGTGTTCTAATTTAACAAAAAATGTTGCGATTAGAGGTCATCAATTCAAATTAAAGTTAACTATAGCAGGACAAGGTTAAGACAATCTTTCTTCAACAGGGTAATTGAGCACTGAGTCAGCTACCAGACTCCATTATCAGCAGCAGTACCCTGGATATTTTAAAAAACAGCATAGAAGAGTTATAGGGATGCAGGGGTTGCTTTTCGGTATTCCAGAGAGGGCTAATTAATGTATAAGTATTTGTAGATAACTAGTGTATTGTTTTCACAGAATGCAACCAAGAAGGGCCCCTGTGGCTCATAGCACTTATCTTTTATGTCTTCATGAAATGTTTGTGCTTTTCAAAGTTTATATTTGTTTTACTTTGTCAATTGAGCTTGAGCTAATTATCCTCCTCAGCTATCTACATCTGATTTGATTGGCTCGCGCTGACATCTATCCAAGTTCCTATCAATCCTGACCTGGCATCTGAACCTGATTATTGAACAATTATTATTTATATGTGGATCTCGATGTTGCACGCGCTCTGGAGGGCCTCTGAAAATAACGCGCACTGGACGGGGTCGGATTCCGCCCCCAAGATCTCCGCTCCTATGAAGGCTAGAGCAACGAAATTCGCAGGGTGGATGGGTACGATAGGGTGGACTCTATTGTGTGCAAAGTTCATAATCTTGAGGTCACTATCTTCAAGGTCAAATGAGGTCAAAATAACAAACTTCTTGTTTTGCATGGCTTGGCTTGTCATGGTTTATGGATCGCTGTAATTGTGTTTAAATGCTCCAAAATTGGCATTCATGATGGTTTTTGGACATACACTAATGATGCCCAATACAGATGTCAGATCCGCCATGTTGACCTCAGGTGATCTATATAGGAGCACTTTATTAGCGTATTACTCGCCAAGTGGGTTGGAACCGGGCTCCCAAACCCGACTGCTCCGTTGGGAGGCTCGGCACAATCGGCTTCGCAAATAAAAGCGTGAAATACATGAATAAAGTATGGAAACGCTTAGGCACAAATGACTAAAACAGTGCATTTCGGGATGTGTAAGGAGTAACATGTGAAGTGACATCAATCGCACGACAGTCGTTTGCATTTATGACACATTCCAGTTTGTTGGTTGGTTATTGGTTTTTGCGACACATTGACTGTTGAGTCATGTGGCGTCGCGAATCTCACGCCGATTGGTCGCGGGGCGAAGAGTAGCGACAGGTGAGACTCGAACCCACAACCTTTCGATTGTGGAGACGAGCAACTTACCCCTAGACTACTCGTCCCCGACATTCAAGTGGACCAAGTTTGGTTCCATTACCCAGTCATGAACTTGACCTGACTTGACCTCGGTGACTTGACATGACTTTGAAACAATGTAGCATGCCATTGTATATCAAACAAGTCGCTAGTTTTGCCAAGAACACTTCCTTTTTGCTAGTATACAGGAAGCGCATTAGCGCCGGTAATAATATTTGTGGTCAGGCGCTGGATAATTTATTTTACTTTAGCGACCCCTAACTCGAAAACTCTTTAGTAGATTTTCATTTTCCTTACTTTAAACAATGCGTCGTCAATTGTTAGCAGGTAACACAAACAATGGCGTATATCGGCCCGTAACATCTGGAGATATCTACGAAAAACCGGAGCGGTGGGCGGATTTCGCCCCCCCGCTCCAGGGCGCGTGTTAATACGACGAGTATATTCACCAGAAATTTCCCAGCGATCTATGGGACATTTACCCATCGCTAAATGTTCAATCGGTAAACGTTGCATTGCAACACGCGCCGCAACGTTTCTAAAGTCGGCTGATCATGCGGTAGGGAAGTCGTTATATTCTAGCTATTTGACTTGATGCTGTTCCTAACCCTAGCTTGAATCCCCGTCAGGATTTTATGTTTGCTAACCCTCACATGATGATGACGGCGATGACGGCTTTATGACACCCCAACTTCGAAATTATACATGAGCATTCACTCCTGCCCGAAACATCACTCCATTCACTTGATTTGTATTTCTCCTGGGCCTTGTCGCAGATACCGGCTTTGTCATGTCCTCTGCCCAATGCTGATCTCTTGGTCTCGATAAAGGGGGGAGGGGGAAACAGCAAGAAAGTTTCATAGAGGCCAACAAGAGCGTGAAATAATCTCGGCATCTTTTGCATTTTAACAATTGGCTGAATTGGCAACATTGACGCCATCGGGGACTGACACATCTTACTTCCCTGTGCTGATGCCTTGCTTTCCCGTATTATGATGACATTTTCAAGGTGGGAATGAGCCGAGACAGAGGGTCAGTATTTTCCTCGAGTAGCTTGGGGGAGGAGGATAAGCGCGATCGATCTGAAGGCTGCTGATATACTTGAAGTTGAGGCATATGGCAACCTGGCATATGGAGGAAAGATTTGAAGAAACAATAAACATGTTTTCACTTAGATATAGAAGGCTGAGAGGAGATCTCATCGAGGTCTTTAAATTTGTCCATGGTCTGGAGAGGGATATCTTGGGAAATGTTTTGAATTGAACAGAAATGATGCAATTAGAGGTCATAAATTAAAATTAGGCGAACTACAAGGCAGAACAGGGTTAAGGCAGACTTTCTTCACTAACAGGGTAGTAGAACACTGGAACCAGCTACAAGGTGAAAACATTGTCAGTAGCAGCACATCGAACACTTTAAAAACAGCATAGACAATCATTATAAGAATAGAGGGCTTTGCTTTTCAGTATTACAGGGAGGGCATGATTGACAGATTTTAGTGGGCAACTGGTTCAGTGTACAGAGTGCACCAAGAGGGGCCCTTAGTCATAGCTGCACTAATATTTTATGTCTTTAAGATCATATAAATGTAGTCATTTACGCGAGCAATTATAGTGTTACATGAATGCTTGCGGTATGTTTGATTGCATTCGAACTTCCGGTGCATTATATTTAAATATGGAACATGAGTGTTCGGATTGTGCTTGATAAGACGTGTTCATATTTCAAATCCGGAGGCCGGCACCATTAACCGGCCAGCTCCCATGCAGTCAAAGAATGGCGAACTGTATCAACGAACGATCTAGGATCAGGAGGAGGGAGTAATCTTAGGGGCATTTTACTCACTTGCATGGTGACACGTGGCGGTAAAGAGTGCGATGTACCAGATAAGACGTACTTACCGGCCACGCGACACTCACTTGCCCGGGAATATAACGCACAGAACAGTGGGTGACGCACACAAAGAGAGGTCGCGCCTGGCCACCAATATAACTCAGATTTCTATGGCCTATGAGCGTACTCATTTATGTGCATAGCTATGAACGTTGCCAGAAATATTTTCCCACCAGACAAGCTATATAGTTAGTTTCCCGAAATCATATTGTCTCCTGATAGGTGTCATTGTTTTCCACCCGGTCAGTACTTTGAATGCTCGTGGTGGTGTTCTCCATTTCTCGGAATTTCTCAAGCACATTTAGT